>CAUYON010103440.1:0-11619 GCA_963573935.1 Arctocebus calabarensis
GCCAGCCACGTACACCTGAGCTGGTGGGTTCGAATCCAGCCTGGGCCTGCCAAACAACAGTGACGGCTGCAACCAAAAAAAAGGCTGGGCATTGTGGCGGGTGCCTGTAGTCCCAGCTACTTGGGAGGCAGAGGCAAGAGACTCATTGGAGGTTGTGGTGAGCTGTGATGCCACAGCCCTCTATCCAGGGTGACAGCTTGAGGCTCTGTCTAAAAAAAAAAGAATTATGTTTTGAAGTTTGTTTTAACCACATACATATAATACTGCCTAAACAGGACTTAGATCCTCCAGCCAATATTTCTTTAAAAAAATGATCCTGGCTGGGCTCAGTGGCTCACGCCTATAATTCTAGCACTCTGGTAGGCCAAGGCTGGTGGATTGCTTGAGCTCATGAGTTTGAGACCAGTCTGAGCAAAAGCAAGACCCCATCTCTACTAAAAAATAGAAAAACTGAGGCAAGAGGATCATTGAGCCCGAGTTGGAGGTTGCTATGAGCTATGGCACTCTACTCTCAAAAAAAAAAAAGCCCCAAATAAACAGATATAATAGCAATTAAAAATATATACAAGTTATCCTGTCCGTCCTTATCCTTGGTAAATATTACCTGTAGTTTTTGTTGGAGAAAGAGTAAAGGATATACAAATCATTTATTCTATACCTCCAATGTCTGGCCTCTTTATAACTATTATCTAATTTAAGCCTTATCATAAAACATTGAGTATTTCTTTTCTTTTTTTTTTTTTGGAGAGACAGTTTCACTTTATGGCCCTCAGTATTGTGCCATGGCATCACACAGCTCACAGCAACCTCCAACTCCTGGGTTAGGCGATTCTCTTGCCTCCGCCTCCTGAGTAGCTGGGACTACAGGCGCCCGCCACAATGCCTGGCTATTTTTTTTGTTGTTGCAGTTTGGCTTGGGCCCGGTTTGAACCCACCACCCTCAGTATATGGGACCGGTGCCCTACTGAAGGAGCCATAGGTACCGCCCTCTTTTATTTATTTATTTTTTTGAGACAAAGTCTCATTCTGTTGCCCAGGCTAGAGTGCCATGGCATCAGTTTGGCTCACAGTAACTTCAAACTCCTGGGTTTAAGTGATCCACTTGCCTTAGCCTCCTGAGTAACTGGGACTAGAGGCACATGCCACAATGTCTGGCTAAGTATTTGTATTTTTTGTAGAGGTAGGATCTTGCTCAGGCTGGTTTTGAAATCCTGAGCTCAGGCAATCCACCAGGTCTCAGCCTCCCAGAATGCTAGGATTATAGGCGTGAACCACCTGGCTCATCTTTAATTTCTCTTTTAGTGATAGGGTCTGTTTTCAGGCTAGAGTGCACATACCCAGGAGTGCTCAGTGATGAGTAACTCAAAAGAGTGGTTAGAATTTCAGACTTAATGAAAGACACAAGGATGTATCTTAGCTAAGCTTCTTTCTGGCCCCTAAAGCTTTCCTTTGTGTCACTATTTACAGGATCTCTATTTTTCTAGCATATTGCTTCCCTGAGATTCCAGGAAATATGAAGTCTCATATTTACTACTTGGAGACACAGCATAGTAATATTACATGACAATAACATTCATAGGTAGACGTAGGGAAGCATCTGTGTTTGTTCTCTTTGCTTTTATAGAAAAATTTTCATTTAGAAATACTATGACTTGTGGGCGGCACCTGTGGCTCAGTGAGTAGGGCGTCAGCCCCATATACTGAGGGCGGCAGGTTTGAACCCAGCCCTGGCCAAACTGCAACAACAAAAGAAATAGCCAGGCATTGTGGCAGGCACTTGTAGTCCCAGCTACTCAGGAGGCTGAGGCAAGAGAATCTCCTAAGCCCAAGAGCTGGAGGTTGCTGTGTGCTGTGATGCCACAGCACTCTGAGAGATGACAAAAGTTGAGACTGTATCTCTGGGGGAAAAAAAAAGGAAGAAAAGAAAAGAAAAAGAAATACTAGAACTTGCCTTCTACTGAGTAAAATAAGGACCTGGCATGAGAGAATGAAATATCAAAACAGGTAGAAGAAATACCTGAGTTAATTTATTTTTCACATTTCTATCAGGGAGAGATATTAACATATGCTGTAAGAACACCTAAAGTTGTTGATTATTCAGAACATGTTTCTCTACATAAACAATTGAGGATTATTCAATTATTCTTTTCTTTCTTTTGAGACAGAGCCCTGGGTTGAGTGCTGTGGCATCATCGTAGCTCACAGTAACTTCAAACGCCTGGGCTCAAGCAATTCTCTTGCCTCAGCCTCCTGGGTAGCTGGAACTACAGATGCCCATCACCATACCCGACTATATATATATATAGTGTAGCTTTTAATTCAACAATGCTACAAATAAATTTGTAGCATTCTAAGTTCTTTTGAGAAAGGAAATAATTTTATCTACAAAACAGAGACTACTCTCCACATTAAAACATAGCTGCTTTCAGTTACACATTGCTCTGGTTTGAATGCTTATGTCCCCTCCAGAATTCATAGGTTAAAACCTAGTCCCCAGTACATCAATGCTGGGAGGTGGGGCCCATTGGAGTGTTAGGTCATAAGGATTTAGACTTCTTAAGTAGATTTATGCCATTATAAAGTGCTTAGGGAGTGAATGTGCTCTCTTTCACTTTTTAGAAGTTTATTTACTTTATTTATTTTTGTTGTAGAGACAGAGTCTCACTTTGTTCCCCTTAGTAGAGTGCTGTGGAATCACAGCTCACAGCAACCTCCAGCTCCTGGGCTTAGGTGGGTCTCTTGCCTCAGCCTCCCGAGTAGCTAGGACCTCAGGCACCCGCCACAACACCCGGCTATTTTTTGTTGCAGTTTGGTCAGGACCAGGTTCAAACCTGCCACCTTCGGTATATGGGGCTGGCGCCCTACTCACTGAGCCACAGGTGCCACGCTCTCTCTTTCACTTTCTTTGCCCTTCCATCTCTTCCTTAATGATGGCGGCCACTGTTATCCTAAATAACCATTACATGCACGGTGCTGCTGGACAGGCCCTAGCAGGGCCGGATGAGCCCATGTGTTATCATCCGGAGTTGTCTATTCACTTGCAATGCCTTCTGTCATAGATAAAGCTAAGAAATAGGATGCGCCAAGGACCATGGTGACAGTCAAGTACCCAGTACATTTTGTGCACTTACAAGTAGTGACTACCTATGGAGTTAGCCTAGAATGCTTTGAAGCTAACCACTTTAAGATGAAGGGAATATTTTGTAATCTATAGGGGGAGATATGTTTAATGTATAGTATGATGATTAATAACATTGCTGAGGGTTTAATGTATAGTATGATGATTAATAACATTGCTGAGGGTGGCACCTGTGGCTCAACTGAGTAGGGCGCCAGCCCCATATAACAGAGTGGTGGGTTCAAACTCAGCCCCGGCCAAAAACTGCAAAAAAAAAAGCATTGCTGAGCTTTACCTAACAAATATAATCCGTATACCCTCAGTGAATCCCCTACAATTAAAATAATAAATAACATTGCTGATGCTTGCCAGTAGCTCAGTGAGCAGGGTGTCAGACACGTACACCAAGGCTGGCAGGTGCAAGCCCAGCCCGGGCCTGCTAAACAACAATGACAATGCCAACCCAAAAATAGCTAGGCATTGTGGCAGGCACCTATAGTCCCAGTTACTTGGGAGGTTGAGGCAAGAGAATCACTTAAGCCCAAGAGTTTGAGGTTGCTGTGAGCCGTGGTGCCACTGCACTGTACCGAGGGCAACATAGTGAGACTTTGTCTCCAAAAAAAAAAGTAACAAGGAAAATAGGAGAGCATCCATCACCCAAACCAATTAAAGGAGATATGGATGAGAGAACGGTTTCACTTTACTGACAGAAATGCCAGCAATTCTGAAGAGCAGTGAGGATATTTCCTCAAAGAACTATTCTGCTGGCAGTGCAGTTTTTGGCCAGGGCTGGGTTTGAACCCACCACCTCCAGCATATGGGGCCAGCGCCCTACTCCTTTGAGCCACAGGTGCCCCCCTAAAAAACAAAAACAACATTTTTAACAAGTTTAAACACAATGTCCAGCTATTTTTTTGTTGTAGTTGTCATTGTTTTTAGCAGGCCTGGGCCAGGTTTGGACCCGCTAGCCCCAGTAGATGTGGCTGACACCCTAGCCACGGAGCTACGGGCACCGAGCCTTTATTTTTCTTCTCTTTTTTTTTTTCTATTTTTCTTTTTTAGAGGCAGAGTCTCACTCTGTCACCCTCAGAAGAGTGACATCATAGCTCACAGCAACCTCCAATTCTTGGGCTCAAGGGATTTTCTTGCCTCTGTCTCCTGAGTAGCTGGGACTACAGGTGCCTGCCACAATGCCCAGCTACTATTTTTTGTTTAGTAGGCCCAGGCCAGGTTTGAACCTGCCAGTCCAGTCCCAGTGTATGTGGCTGGCACCCTAACCACTGTGGGAGCTGAGTTGACACGTGGTCAGTGACCATTCTGCTTTTTCCCTCTATTAAAGTCTTTTCTTATCCCTGGGCTGGCCTATTCTTTCTTGTGAACCCTCACCCCAGTTCTATGCAAGAACCTCTCATCTTTATTATGCTTTGGGTGGTAAACACGGCAATGAGACCAGTGCAAAGACCACCCCAGACCCTTGATGCATCCCTCCTGAAATTCACCACTACACAGTAATTCCTTAGGACTCAGTAAGTTGGAGAAAGGGGCTCCTTCTCCTCCAGATCTCCTGTTCCTCCTCTGTTCATTTGTTCCTCCCAAACTCCTAGCACAAGGTTGGAATTTCCTCCTCACATGCCATGGCAATTATTATTTTATCCCCTCCCGAGACACGCTACTGGGCTGTCTTCTCAAAAAACATGGGCGGCTGTTTTCCTGCCTTCCATGTTGTCCCAGCATCCTCCTTACAGATCTTTCAGTACCTGCAAGTCATGGGATGGGCCCACTCACAATGTACTCAGTACTTCTACGAAACCAACCCATGGGGTGGGCCCAGTCACAGACAACTGGGTCTTCCCCAAGAAAAGGAGCCCCAAACACAGATTGAGCTTGGCAGATGCTCTTGCATTTGCTTTGAACTTTTTTTTTTTTTTTTTTTTTTTGTGATAGCACCTCAAGCTGTCACCCTGGATAGAGTGCCGTGGCATCACAGCTCACAGTAACCTCCAATTCCTGGGTTCAAGCGAGTCCTCTGCCTCTGCCTCCCAAGTAGCTGGGACTATAGGCGCCGGCCACAACCCCCCGCCATTTCTTGGTTGCAGTCGTCATTGTTGTTTGGCGGGCCTGGGCTGGATTTGAACCGGCCAGCTCAGGTGTACGTCGCTAGCACCTTAGCCCGTGCTTTGAACTTTTATGTACAAAACTGTGGTTTTGGAAATGGAAGAACAGAACAGTCTTGGAGAGAATTGTTGGCCTTCTGACAAAGTTTGGTGGACCTATCCCCATCTCTGCATACTGGCTCACAGTGACAGGTGGTTGTACCGTCTTCATCTGGTAAAAGTTTGTTAATTATTCTTGCAAACTTCTCCTAGAATTGTGGGTTGTTTTTTTTTGAGACAGAGTCTCGAGCTGTTGCCGAGTAGAGTGCTGTAGCATCACTGCTCACAGCAATCTCAAACTCTTGGGCTTACGTGAACCTCTTGCCTCAGCCTCCCATGTAACTGGGACTACAGGCACCTGCCACAATGCCACGCTATTTTTTGGTTATAGTTGTCATTGTTGTTTGGTGGCCTGAGCTGGATTCGAACCCGCCAGCTCCGGTGTATGTGGCTAGCTCCTTAGCCACTTGAAGTACAGGCACCAAACCTAAAATTATGCTTTAAAGGGTAGACTAGGCACTGGCATTTATGCATAGCTTACCAAGGGGCATACTTGGAAGATAATAGTAGTGATATTTAACAAGGTATGTAGGGTGGTGCCTGTGGCTTAGTGATTAGGGCACCAGCCCATATACCGAGGGTGGCAGGTTTGAATCCGGCCCCGGCCAAACTGCAACAAAATAATAGCTGCGCGTTGTGGTGGACGCCTGTAGTCCCAGCTACTTGGGAGGCTGAGACAAGAGAATTGCCTAAGCCCAACAGCTGGAGGTTGCTGTGAGCTGTGACACCACAGCACTCTACCCAGGGTGACAAAGTGAGACTGTCTCTAAAAAAAAAAAGAAAAACAAGGTATGTAGCACTTTTTTTTTTTTTGCAGTTTTTGGCCGGGGCTGGGTTTGAACCTGCCACCTCTGGCATATGGGTCTGGTACCCTAATCACTGAGCCACAGGCGCCACCCACCCACTGTAGCACTTTTTCTATGATGAGTTTGTGAACTTAATTGTCTGACCTTATAAAACATGAAGCTATTAACACTGGCACTGGATGGACTTTCTTTTTTTAGAATACATACTACAATGTTATGTTTTATTTTTAATCTTAAAAATTGGAAACTAAGCATTACTTATATTGATCTGTAACATACAGATTGACAATGAAAAACGTGTATTGGGCTCAGTGCCTGTGGCTCAATGGGCTAAGGCGCCAGCCACATACACCTGAGCTGGTGGGTTTGAATCCAGCCTGCAGGCCCGCCAAACAACAATGACGGCTGCAACCAAAAAATGGCCAGGCGTTGTGGTGGGTGCCTGTAGTCCCAGCGACTTGGGAGGCAGAGGCAGGAGACTCGCTTGAGCAGGAATTGGAGATGTCATAGCACTCTATCCAGGGTGACAGCTTGAGGCTCTTTCTCATAAAAATAAAAAAAAATAAAAAATAAATAAATAAAATTGAATACCACATTAGTTCTAAGTGTTATGGGAAAAAATAAAGTAGTATAAGGGGGATTAGAACTACTCCCAGCCCCTGGGGGCCAGTTTGGAGGAGAGCTGCAGTATTACAGTGACAAGGGTAGAGACGGTTGAGATGATACTTGAGCAAAGATTTAAAGGAGGTGGGCGGTGCCTGTGGCTCAAAGGAGTAGGGTGCCAGCCCCATATGCCAGAGGTGGCAAGTTCAAACTTAGCTCCAGCCAGAAACTGTCAAAAAAAAAAAAAAAAAAAATTAAAGGAGGTGAAGGAGTCAGTTAGGTAGGTATCTAGAAGAAAGGCATCATGGGCAGCTTAAGGCAGGGAAGACACAGGAGTATTCCTTGTCTTGGCTCGGTGCCTGTGGCTCAACGGGGTAAGGCGCCAGCCATGTACACCTGAGCTGGTGGGTTCAAATCCAGCCCGGGCCCACCAAACAACAACGACGGCTGCAACCAAAAAAAATGGCCGGGTGTTGTGGCGGGCGCCTGTAGTCCCAGCTACTTGGGAGGCAAAAGCAAGTGACTCACTTGAGCCCAGGAATTGGGAGGTCGCTGTGAGCTGTGATGCCTCGGCACTCTATCCAGGGTGACAGCTTGAGGCTCTGTCTAAAAAAAAAAGTATTCCTTGTCTTACTGAGAAATGGTAAGACAAGTGTGGAGTGGTGTAAGCTAGTGGGAGACAGAAAAATTGAGTAAGGTGGGCCGCAGTGGCTCATACCCATAATCCTAGCACTCTGGGAGGCTGAGGTGGGTGGATTGCCTGAGCTTACAGATTTGAGAGTAGCCTGAGCCAGAGTGAGACCTCATCTCTCAAAACAGACAGGCATGGTCCCAGCTGCAAGATAATCGCTTGAGCCCGAGTTTGAGGTTGCCGTGAGGTGTAATACCACAGCACTCTACCGAGGGTGACAAAGTGAGACTCTGTCTCAAAAAAAAGAATTAAAGAAAAAGAAAGGCTCGGTGCTTGTAGCTCAGGGCACCAGTCATATACACCAAAGCTAGTGGGTTTGAATCCAGCCTGGGCCTGCCGAACAACAATGACACCTGCAACCAAAAAATAACCAGGCATTGTGGCAGGTGGCTGTAGTCCCAGCTACTTGGGAGGCTGAGGCAAGAGAATCACTTAAGCCCAGGAGTTGGAGCCCATTGCTGTGAGCTATGATGCCACGGCACTGTATCCAGGGCAACAGCTTGAGGCTGTCTCCAAAAAAAGAGAGAAATGAAAAATTGAGTAGACATGTAAATAAACATGTTGCCTTATTTACAAAAAAAAAAAAAAAAAATTGAGTAGACAGAGGCAATGCGGGGGCCACAGTATGACATGCCATTGGAAGGATCCTGGCTTTTAGTCACAGCCCCCAGAATGACCAGAATACAGGACTGACTTATTTGACTCAGGCTTTCATTAAATGACTTCCATTGAAATGGAGGAAGAGTGGAAGCAGGAAGACTCAGTAGAGGGCTACTGTAACATTCCAGGTGAAAGACAATGTTGGATCAGACCTGATGATGCCAATGGAAGTGGTGATAAGGGGTCAGATTTAAAGGTTGAGCCAATGGTATTTGTTGATAGATTAAACATGGGGTTAAGAGAGAAAGAAAAATAAAGGATGGCTCTGAAATGTTTGCACTGAACAACTAGAATTGCCATCAACTGAGACAGGAAAAGCTGACAGTAGAGGATTGGTGGAAGGTAAAGACATGAATAGCTCAGTTGTACTCATAAGTTAGAGATTCGTATTAGACATCCAGGTGAAAATGCAGAAAGTTCATCGGATATAAAAGTCTAGAAATCGGGTGGTGCCTATAGCTCAGTGAGTAGGGCGCCAGCCCCATATACTGAAGGTGGTGGGTTCAAACCTGGCCTTGGCCAAACTGCAAAACAGAAAAATAGCCGGGCGTTGTGGCGGGCGCCTGTAGTCCCAGCTACTTGGGAGGCTGAGGCAAGAGAATCACCTAAGTCCAGGAGTTGGAGGTTGCTGTGAGCTGTGTAATGCCACAGCACTCTACCGAGGGCAATAAAGTAAGACTCTGTCTCTACAAAAGTAAATATATAAATAAATAAATAAAAATAGTTGGCCTTGGCTTTGTGCCCATAGCTCAGTGGTCAGGGCACCTGCCACATACACTGGGGCTGGTGGGTTCGAACCTGGCCCAGGCCTACTAGACAACAACTACAAATAGCCCGGGTTGTAGCGGGTGCCTATAGTCCCAGCTACTTGGGAAGCTGAGGCAAGAGAATCGCTTAAACCCGAGTTGGAGGTTGCTGTGAGCTGCGACACCACAGCACTCTACTGAAGGCAGCATAGGGAGATTCTGTCTCAAAAACTAAAACTAAAAAAAAAAAAAAAAGTCTAGAAATCAGTGGAGACATCTGGACTGGAGATGAAAATTTCAGAACCATAGATGAGATTATGAGGGGCTTGAGCAAAGGAAAGGACAAGGACAGAGCCCTGGCACATAGCTAAGACACTTCCTAGAGTTGAGTCAGGTTCCCTCCTTTGGTTCTCACTCTGCCCCAGAACTCCTGGTCATAGCACCAATGGAATAGTGTGGTTACTGTCAGTATCATCTTTCCTTACCATACTAGGAGTTTCCAGACAGATTCACTTCTCCAGTCACAGCACATCCTATACTTAGGGAGTGGTTCCAGGGCAGGACAGCTTCAAATTATGTCAAAAGATTGCTTTCCAACCTATCAGACATCCTGTCACCTACAGAAAATGGCAACATTTATGACACACCCTGGAGCAGAGAGGAGGCTACTTCTGGCTCTGAAGCACCTTGAAGGGTTGAGGGTAGCACTACCTTGGCCCATCTGTACTGTGATAAAGGGATTTGGAAGATCTAGTCTAACTTTTTCCTCGCCTTCCTCTAACACCTTCGGGAAGTTGCTGGTAGCTTGGAATGAAGTGGGGCTGCTCCTTCAGGATGTGTCTGTGGCAGCCTGCAATTTCTGTCACTGTCCTGTGCACTTTGAACTTATGAGCGGGAACACACCTACTTTGGGAACATGGGTCCTCAGTATGTCACCACTTATGCCTGAGAAGCCAGTTGTCTTGGATACCCACCCCACTTGTACAGCACCTCCTCCTATCCTCTATTTTGTTGTGTGTTTCTAGCTGACTGAAGTCTAAAAATGAGAGAGAAAACTGCAGCACTTTTAGCCCTTTATTGGACAGAGAACAGACAACTGCACTATACCCAACTCCTTCCAGAAGTGGCAGATGCATGAGGAAACCAGATCACTTGCTGGCCTGACCATTCCATTTTACTGACAGGGAAACTGAGACCTAGAAAGAAGGAAATGCCCAAATGCTATGCATGAGTCGCACAAAAAGCTGGGACACTTGGTAGACTTGTTAGAATTGGCTTTTCCCAATGAATCAACAAAAACCCGGAGACTGACTCTTCACTGGTAGACTGGACATGTGGGCTCCGGCTAGCCTTTGAAGCCAGGAGATAGAGTCAGCCCTAACCAAACTGCCTGGAAAGGAGTGGTTCCCCAAAACTGAGGGGGTTATTTTCCCAAACGGGGAATAGATGTCTTCATCAATCCATTATCCTCTTTCCCACACACAGCATCTATTTTTTTGTTTCAGAGAAAGAGTATCATTTTGTCACCCTCGGTAGTGCTGTGGCATCACAGCTCACAACCACCTCAAACTCTTTGGGCTTAAGTGATTCTCTTGCCTCAGCCTCCCAAGTAGCTGGGACTACAGGCACTCGCTACAACGCCCGGCTATTTTTTTTTTTTTTTTTTTAGAGACAGGGTCTCACTCTTCCTTAAGCTGTTCTCAAACCTGTGAGCTCAGGCAATCCACCCATCTTGGCCTCCCAAGTGCTGGGATTATAGGTGTGAGCCACGGCTCCTGGCCCCCTTCACACAGCATCTTATAGAACCAGACTCACCAGCCCTGTTTTCCAAAATGATGAAAGAGGCTTGGCTATAGCAAGCACCATATCCAGAACCAACCTTTCTAGGTCATAGTACACAGGAAACATGTGCATATGTTTGCCTAGGAAACAATGTTCCCTGAGATTTGTGTGATTCCATGTCCTGCCTGTCTCTGAGGGACAAGGGCTCTACTTCTTTCCAGCCTGTAACACATTTGTGGCAGCTGTGGAACACATTCATTGGGAAGTTGTGGTTTAAGACTAAACAATCCATCTCCCTTGCTGATCTAATCTCAGCTGTGCAGAGAACCCCTACCGCCAAGCAGAGCCCTTTATGGTAAGTACCACTCCTCCCTCTTCCGCTCTCCCTAGGAGTTCTTTCTTTCTTTTTTTTTTTTTGTAGAGACAGAGTCTCACTTTATCGCCCTGGGTAGAGTGCCGTGGCGTCACACTGCTCACAGCAACCTCCAGCTCTTGGGCTTAAGCGATTTTCTTGCCTCAGCCTCCCTAGTAGCTGGGACTACAGGCTCCCGCCACAGCGCCCGGCTATTTTTTTGTTTTGGAGTTCGGCCGAGGCCGGGCTTGAACCCGCCACCTTCGGTATATGGGGCCGGTGCCCTACTCGCTGAGCCACAGGAGCCGCCCATTTGTGGGTTTTTTTTTTAATGTTTAGGTGGAAAATACTTTTCCATTGTTTCCTCCTCCCCCTCCCAATTTTATTTTGGATCTTTTTGTATAATCTCTATAATCTGGGAAATAAGATTTTTTTTTCTCAGTGTCCCCATTGTCTTTATTAAATACATGTATTTTATTATTCTTCATTACATTATTTCTCCCCCAACCCCCAGGGGTAAGACAGAATTTATTTACAGAAAAGAATACAGAAAACACTAAAGCTCCTGGTAGAGGAAGAGAATTCAAGTGGGGAGAGAGAAGCTCTCTCCGTTTCTCTCCCGGTCTTTCCCCGTCTCCTCCTTTAGGC
>CAUYON010103441.1:0-21748 GCA_963573935.1 Arctocebus calabarensis
GTAGTCCCAGGTACTAGGGAGGCTGAGGCAAGAGAATCGCTTAAGCCCAAGAGCTGGAGGTTGCTGTGAGCAGTGTGACGCCACGGCACTCTACCCAGGGCGATAAAGTGAGACTCTGTCTCTACAAAAAAAAAAAAAAAACCTTTTGGCATGTAATTTTATTTGAACCAATGTTTTAGGCCTTTGATATTTGACAAACTTTCCAAAATCAAAACTCTAAATTTTGGGCTTGGCGCCCGTAGTGCAGTGATTACAGCCCTGGCCACATGCACTGAGGCTGGTGGGTTCGACTTGGCCCAGACCAACAGAAAAAAACCAAAAAGGTGAAACTCTAAATTTGGTCTTCTTGAAATATTAAGACCACTGAAATTCATAGGAAAACAAATTAAACATATTCAACTTATTAAAAATATATAGGAAACCTTGTCAAATATGAAATGGTAATTAATTTTGTATGGGTTATGGATATATATATGTTCTAATATTATAAAGCATTGATCTGTTCTAATGTATAAAGCATTGGTCTGTCCTAACGTGTAAGACATTGGTCTGTCATAAGATATATTTTTGGTAATAATTTTAATTCATCTGAAAAAGAAAGTATTTTTTATGTAACTGACTGAGTCCAAAATTTATCCTAAAAAGAAAAAGAAAAAGAAAAAGAAATATTAAGAGAGACTAACAAATTCTCTCAAATTCAAATTTCTAATATCTTTGGAAATTGAATACTTTCGTACTAAAAGCAGATATTTAGAACTTTCATTAGAAAGTTAATATATCGGCTCGGTGCCTGTGGCTCAACAGGCTAAGGCGCCAGCCACGTACACCTAAGCTGGTGGGTTCGAATCCAGCCTGGGCCCGCCAAATAACAATGATGGCTGCAACCAAAAAAAGAAATGGTCAGGCATTGCGGCAGGCGTCTTTAGTCCCAGCTACTTGGGAGGCTAAGGCAAGAGACTCGCTTGAGCCCAGGAATTGGAGGTTGCTGTGAGTTATGATGCCACAGCACTCTATCCAGGGTGACAGCTTGAGGCTCTGTCTCAAAAAAAAAGAAAGAAAGTTAATATATCTATGAGTATTGCTGACCTAATTTCAAACAGAACAGAAATCAGTTATGTGGAACTGGGCTAGTTTGTAATGGCTTTTTGTTTGAAATATTCTGTGTTCTGTTTTCCAGAAGTCAAGAAAATAATTTTCTGTCTTTTGAGCTATTTGTAGCTTTTCAAGCAATGTATGTACTTATGAGCAGAATTAGAAACATGTATTTTTTTCTCTCTCCTTGATTTCTCTGGAATTTTAAAGCCATTTGTAAGTATTCTTAATTTCTGAAAATACAGTTACTTGCATAAGTTCAATAAGAATATTTTATTCTAGAGGACATGATGAAGACACTGGTTATTTTACCAAGGCTTTGGCTGGAATAGTATTTCCAGAGGTTTCCAGACTATGTTAAAGAATTCAGGTTGATTTTATAAAGCTAGTAAGAAAAGCCCTTAGGAAAACTGGCCATCAGTAACATTTCCTGATCTGTGGTAAGTAACAAAGGTCGCTTGCTGATGGGTCCAGGAATTGAAATGTGCTTGGGGACCTCAAGAGAAGAGGAGTTTACCCAATGCAAACAGGTATCTAATGGCACAGATGAAACCTAGGCTCATGAAAGGCTTTCAAGATAGTCCAGCCTGAGATTCCTTATAAAAGGTTCCAGCAAAGCCAATTTTAAAGGAAAGAAGAGCCTAGATGGCTTATAATTAATTATTCTTACTTTACTTTATCCAAATAATCAGACCCAGTATACCAACGGTACAGTTTATTTTGGCAAGTTAAGTTAGTTCTGCTATACTTTGTCTTTAGTAAAGAGAGAAATTGGAGAGAGAAAAATGATTCAAAGAGAAAAGAAGCTGTGGCCACCTGTATTAAATCCCATCCTTGTCTGTACTGTCAACTCATAAAATGAGACATAACTATTTTACTAAATTGAACTGTTAAATGGGACTAAGAGAGTGGCCAAACAGTATAGAATTATATACACTAGTTATATTTACTCTGAAGCCTTAAGACTCAACAAAGGTTGTCTGTTGGTTATATTGGAAAAATTTGCATAGTGTTAAATATTATCTAGTATATAGATACCTCAGGAAAAATTTAAACCTAAAATGAGAATTTCCCAGTAAATGATGTAGCTGTAACACTGCATCCTACTGTGCCTAAATCGTATACTCTGCTGAGTCTGCTGCCAGCAGAAGCCAAGTAGCCCACTTGCCTGGACTTAAAAGATGCCTTTTCAGTGTAAGGCTGGGTCTGGGAAGCCAGAAGCTGGGTGTTTGCTTTCCAGTGGGAGAAACCAGACATGGAAACTGCAATCCAGTACACATGAACCAGGTTGCCACAGGGGTTCAAAACACCCACAATTTTTGGAAAAGCACTGTCTTGTGACCTTCAGAAATTCCCAGCTGAGGAATTAGAATCTGTGCTACTCCAATATGTCGATGACCTCCTTCTAGGGCACCCTACCCAGGAGGACTGCACCCAAGCCAGGAACTGTCTTTTACAGCATCTAGAGGTATGTGACTATAAAGTGTCTAAATGAAAGGCCCAAATTTGCCAGCGGCAAGTACATTATCTAGTATTTACTATCCAGAGGGGGGAGAGGAATCTAGGCATGAAATGGAGGCAGGTCATTAATCGCCTCCCCACCCCCACGAGCTGATACACCTGCACTGGGGCTACCAGACTTGGCCAAGCCCTTCACTCTATATATCCCAGAGAGAGGAAAGATGTCTGTAGGTGGCCAAGGCCTGTAGGTTTCCTCTCTGAGCAGTTAGATGTAGTGGCAAAGGATGGCCACCATGCTTGAGGGCTCTAGCCACTATGGCTCTCCTTGTGCAAGAAGCTGATGAGCTGACTCTAAGGCAGAATCTCAGAGTGAAAGTACCCCACTCTGTGGTCACTTTAATGGAAATTAAAGGACATTTTTGGCTCTCTAATATAGACTGACACCCTGAACCCAGCCACGTTCCTTCCAGTCAGTGGAAGAATGACTGAGCATGACTGTACAGAAGTTACAGCTAATGTGTATTCTAGCAGACCTGACTTACATGACCAGCCTTGGACAGTTGCAAACTGGGACTTGTATGTAGACTGAAGCAGTTACATGATGGTGCAAGGTGAGTGGTGGGCTGGGTTTGCAGTGGTTACCTTAACAGAAACTGTAGAGGCTAAGCACCTACCCCAAGGAACATTGGCTCAGAAGGCTGAGTTAATTGCCTTGACTAGAGCCTTAGAACTAAGTCAAGGGAAAAATGTGAATGCTTTTCTGACTCTTCAAGGAGAAGGGACTATTAAATTCTGGGGAAAAAGACATTAAGTATGAGCAGGGGATACTTAAGTTACTAGAGGCAGTATGAAAACCCTGGAAGGTGGTAGTGATGCACTGTCATGGACATCAAGGAGATGCTTCCACCATTACTAAAGGGAACACTAGGGTTGGTACTGAGGCAAAAAAGGCTGCATCCAAACTGGACCAGGTGTTGCGAGTGACTCCCTCATCCCATGGGTTCTGGAGCTCACCCCTATCTACTCCTGGGAGGAGAAGGAATGGTTGGCAGTGGAGGGGAGCCAGGAAGCAGAGGGAAAATGGATAAAAATGCCAGATGGACGAGTAGCAGTCCCCCAGATTCTAGGAGCCACCATGGCGACAGAAGTATTTGATGAAGTTGTTGGGCCAGTACTTCTACATCTCCCACCTGGCAGCCCTGGTCAAAACTGTCAGTCTACAGTGAGTCACCTGCGGCCAGTTCAATGTGCACCAAGGACTGACGGTACCCCCAGGAATCCAGTTGTATGGAGCAATGCCCTTTGAGAACTTCCAGGTAGACTTTACTGAAATGCCCAGGTTTAGAGGCAACAAGTATTTACTGGTAATGGTTTATCAGATTTGGAATAGATAAAAACCTTCCCCACCAGGATAAAAAGGATTTCTGAAGTATTAAAAGTATTGCCCAGAGAAATCATCCCATGGTTTAGGTTGCCACTCTGGTTTAAATTTGACAATAGGCTAGCCTTCTTAATAAAACTAGTGCAAATAATAAGCTAAAGTTTTGAATAACTTATAGGCCTCAAGGCTTAGACAGGGTAAAGTGCATGAACAGGACCATAAGAACAGAAATTGGTAAACTCTGCCAGGAAGCAAAGCTTAATTAGATACAGGCCTTACCACCATTGTTGTTCAAAAGAGGCCTCTGTCAATTCACTGCAATTTAGCAGGAACTCCTAAAAGAACTGGGAAAGACTGGAACTAAATAGACAATAACCCTAGAAAGAGTAGCAAGGAAAATCTCCACTGGGGTAATTAACCATGTTCGCTTTAGTCTTTTGTGTCTGTACATCCCTTCTTTCTGGAGGATCGAGAAAACCAAGTCTAGATCTAGAATCAGAAACTGGTCCCCCTGAAACCAAGGTAGAAAGGACTTTCCACCATCATCCTGGCCACACGCACAGCAGTGAAGGTGGAAGGAATCCTCACCTGGAGTCATCACAGCTTGCTGAACAGGACTTCACTGCCCCTTGAGAAGTAAAGATAACTTTTTTTTTTTTTTTTTTTAAGACAGAGCCTCAAGCTATCACCCTGGACAGAATGCCACGGCATCACAGCTCACAGCAACCTCCACTTCCTGGGCTCAAAAAAGTCTCCTGCCTCCGCCTCCCAAGTAGCTGGGACTACAGGTGCCCGCCACAATGCCTGGCCATTTTTTGATTGCAGCCATCATTGTTGTTTGGCGGGCCTGGGCTGGATTCGAACCTGCCAGCTCAGGTGTACGTGGCTGGCGCTTTAGCCCATTGAGCCACAGGTGCCGAGCCAGTAAAGATAACTTTTAAGACAGTCAAAATGCCCTGCTCCAGCCACATGCTAGGAGCTGGTTGGTTAAAGCATGGCTGAAGCCTGAGGAAACTCCTCAAGGGACTGGTCTTAATTGGACTTTGGACTTTAAGAAAGGGGGAGGGGGGATATCACAGGGAAAAGTAAAAACTCATATGTATATTAGCCCACCACCACAGTACTATTAAGGCCTGAGTAGAGAACCCAAGAAGAGTTACAATCCCTAAGATCTCAGTACTAAAAAGTAATTACTATCGGCACCTACAGAAATAAGCTGATATTGAGACCCCTAATTAAAATATATTGGAGTCTGAAAAGGGGGCAATGAGAGAAGGGTGAGGTCTAGGAGAACAGGTCTTCTCAAGGAGACCACAAGGATACACCTGCAGGGTCCTCTTCACGGTGACTCAGCTCTTGGGAATTTATAAACTCAACTTTCTGGAACTTGGAAATTTCCAAGTTCTGTGAAATACTGTAGTTCTATAGGGGCTAGAATAGCATCTCCCACTTAATTCAAACTGGCCAATAAGAAGGGTACCTGTGGGGTGGAACTTTTTGACTGTTGATAAAAAGGGAAAGACCAAGCCAATGGGGGAAGCATGGCCATTTGGAATTCTTCAATGCTGTAAGCGCCCAGCTGGAATAAAGCCCTTCCTCTTATAAATGTGATGTTTGGGTGCTCATTCTCAACGTTAAGCTTTGTCTTCCTGCAACAAAAGAACAGGTAATAAGGAGTTTGTTATGTAATCCCAACCTGTCAAACACCCCAAGAGTGGGAAAAGGCGGAACAGACTAGATAACATACAAAAGACAGTGTCTGCTCACTTCTGTAGGGGTACCCTATATCTGGCTCTTTGAAACATAGTCTTGCTGTCTTTAGTTTCACTCTGCAATAAATGTGTACATATGTTATTGCTTTGTATTTATTATCACTCTGTCATCGACCAGAATCAGTGCTCATTCTTTGGCACTGGGAGCCAAGAACCAGGGAACATCTTCACTCCAGCCAGACCTAACAGTGGCTTAAATTTAGACAATGTTCAATTTTGCCCTTACGGGAAGTTTAACAGTGTGGAGGAATACAAGGTGAGCACTCAAAGCTATCTTTGGCTCCAACTAGATGGGCCAATTTCCCTTGTATTTTTTTTCTCATTTTCCCATGTTCTTTTTGTCTATTGCTCACAGCTGTGTGCCCCACTGAAGAGAACTGTACCAGCTAGAAGAGAATACTTTTTTAGGCAAAGGACTACTACAATCTCTGCTAAAATTTCCAAAACTTCAAGGATTGGATTAGACACATGGGGTAAAGGGGAAAAAAAAAATGAAGAACAAATTGGAAAATCTATCCTTTCAAAGAAGTAAGAAGTGAGAGGTTATGGACCCAAAGATGAAAGAATATTCCAAGGCACAAGACCAAAGGAAAACAGAGGCCCAGTGTTATGTGGCCAATGTGGCTTCCATTCCACCCAGATAGTGTGGATTGAAATCAGGAAATGAATTCCACACAAGGTCTATGGCAGATGGGAATTTATAGGACCAGGAGGGCAGCAATTGGTGGCATTCCTATTTTCTGGAAGGGACCTGAGTCTGACCCTTCCTGGGCAGGACAGGAATTTGATCTTTTCCTGGGCGGGTCATGAACCTGATCTTGCCTGGGCAGGTCAATCCCACCTGGGTGGGGCAGGTCTATTTGGGCAGGTACACCTGATTCTATAAAAGAGGCCATGACCTGATGGAAAGGAAGAAATAAACCTGAGCAAAGTCTAGAGAAAAGCAAGGATGATATTCAAAGAGATGAAGTGCTCAGATTTTGAGAAAAATCTTCCATTGACGGGTGTGTAAAATAATAAAGGATCAAGAGATGGTTGAAAATACATCAGAAAAGTTCAGATTTTTCTTGTGCTTTGAAGGTTAGAGGTTGTTTGAGAACAGAAAAGTTTGTGACAGAAAATGTGTTTCTCAATGAGTGGGTAGATATTGAAAATGCAAATAGAGCACTTTTAAATAAATTCCCAGAGGACAAATACTTCAGGTATCGTTAAGATCTGTCAGAGGACAGTGAGGTTTAACACAATGGCGACCAGGGTCAGAATGCCTGGATTCCTGTCTTAGCTTGCCTAATTAAGGCTGCGTGTGTGCCCCTGGGCAAACCACTGAGTAGCTCTAAAACTGTTTCTTAGCTGTGAAATGGCGATAACAACAGCCACTCCGACTACCTCAAAGGGTGGTTTTGGCGTTCAAACGAAACCACGTATTTAACAATGTTTTTAAAACTGTAAGGTGCTCCATAAAATGTTATTGCATCGCGGAGATTATTGCAAACTCCCAAACGAGGGGCATCTAGGGAATAGCGATTTGGCCCTCCCGCGTGGCGACTGTGTGTTTTTCAATCACCCTGTCCTTTGTTTACTGGGAAATCTTGTTGAGGAAAACTTTTCAGTGTCCTTAAGATTTTTTTTTAACCTGCTAAACAACTAGCAAAGTGGTGCTCTTAAAAGTAGCAGGTAGGCAAGTGCTTAAGATACACTGCCAAGCAGCAGGCACTGAAACGCCAAGACTGCCAGAAAGAAATTTTCCGCGGAAGCGCAGTTCCCTTTGAATGATGCATTGTCTGTAATCACTCCCGGGATACTGGCCGCCGAATGGAAACACGAATTGGTAGACTGGGTCGTCCGACGACGTACTTATTACAATTCCGTTCTAATACATTTAATAATGTATCACGTTACGCTGCAATGAACAAGATGCTCGGACAAGCTGAAACTTTGAGGGAGGGACCGGACGCCCAGCAGCCAGCCGACGAGCAGAAATAATACCGGTGCACTCGGCTCCCACGGCTCCTACGAACGCACACTCACCCACCCACCCCGAGCGCCCCAGCGAACGCGCCGACGTTGGGCCACGTGACCCGGGGCGCGGCGACGGCGGGGGCGGGCCGAGGTTTGGGCTGGCTCTGCAGCGCCGCGCAAGCGCCCCAGGGCCACGCCGAGCCGAGCCCCTCCTGCTCCCTCTAGGAGTCAAAATGGCGGCGAGGGGGGACCTGAAGCAGTCCCGGAGCCTGAACCACTGACAGGAGAGGAAAGGGCGGCGGCGACGGCGAAAGGAGGATGGCCGGGGGTGCCGGCGCCGGTGCGGACGGCGGTGCTGGTGGCAGCAGCGGCGGGGGCGACGGCAGCAGTTCCAGCGGCGGTAGCAGCAGCAGCGGCGGGAGGAGCCTTCGGGGTGAGTGTCCCTCGGTGTCTCTGAGGCTGTGGAGCCGCGGCGCGGCGTGTCCCAGCGAAGAAGGGGCTGTACCTGGGCGTGTAGGCGCTGGGGCTCCGGCCTGGCCGCCGCAGGAGGCGCCGGGCGCGGGCGGGGACCGGGAGACGGCTGTCTGGGGCTGAGGTGCGGCGGCGCCCGACGGGCCAGTCCCTGTGCACTCCAAGGGGCCAGCTGGGCAGCGCGCTTCGTCCCGAGGGTAGAGGCGCGAGGTGTGGTGTTCAGGGTGGGGAGAGCGGCCCGAGGTGGAGCCGCGGCGGCCCAGCCTGCTTGGTGCTCCGGCTCCGGGCTCTGAGGGGCGGGACCGCAGCTCACAGGACGCGGAGAATTCACTTCTGAAACTCGGACGCGTGTTTACCCGGGTCCCGGGTTGCGACCGGCCCGGATGGGCATGGGAGCGGCCGGGGAGGGAGGACTGGGAAGGGATCAGGCCTGCGGATGGCTATTCCCAGGGGGAGAAGTTAGATTGTCCAGCTGAGTTCCTGTTTGGGGATAGAACGATAAAACTGGAATTGAGCTTTGACAGGTTGGGAAGGAGACAATACCGTGTTTAATAAAGATGAGGAGGCTGTGCTTGTTGGAATATTGAATAGCAAAAGGGTGCATTTTTCAGTGCCTTGTCATTAGCGCAGCTGTTTACTAGCTTTACCCCGAGGATGAGAACTTTCTCATCATTTTTGGAGAAACTCAGAGAAGTGTTGGTTTTGCTTTGAACTACAATAGCACCTCTCCACATACATATAAGCACAGATAATGAGTACTTTGGAGTAGGGCTAATTGACGGAAGCAGTCTTAGTTATCTTTACCAGAACACACTTTCCTCTGCTAAAACATCTTACTGTAATGAAGAAATCAGCATTTTACAGAATTCTTTAGCTTTTCAACTAACAATCTTCCGTCTCTGAATAGCATCCATTTTTTTTAGATTGCTGAAATAAATTGCTTTCTTCCTGAAATGTGGAAAAAAAGATTTGAAATTGCCTTACAAAAATCATCACTGTTAACAGCCTCTGTGAATAGACTTTTCCTAGAATTTTGGAGTTAGAAAAACGTTTAGATATCTAAAGGGGTGCCTTGTTCTGGAGCCCATAAACTAGACCCAAAGAACTGAGTGACTTGTCATGGATCCTATGGCTGTTGAGGGATTATATCAAAAGGAGGAGCTCTTTTCTCTGTACTCCTGAGCTTCATCGATTGCCTTCTTTCACCACTGTTACCTGTCCCCTCCTGAAGTCTCTGTGCAAACAGAAATGAGAGAGCCTCTCAGATTCTGAAGCTACCTCAAGTAACTGATGAAGATTTTTTTCCTAACTTGAATTTAGTAAGAACGGAGTGATACTTCATATGGAGTTTTCACAGACCCATAACTACATTTTAGTTCAATTATAGCACAACTCATTCTTACGTGAGAATGAATTCTGTGAAACTTGTAGGTCAATCAGTATTCTGTCCTACAAAACCTAACTACTACATTGTTCTGTGCCCCAGTGCTAAACAAAGTTCTTTGTATCTGATTCTAATTTTAGGATTTAAAAGACCTGTGTTTTGACTAAAAAAAAAAAGACCTGTGTTTTTTTCTGGATTATACTGCTTAGTTGCTGTGTATCTTCTTGTTATTTATTTTGAAATGCACTTTATTATTTTTTTTTATTGTTGAGGATTCATTGAGTGTACAAAGAACCAGGTTACATTGATTGCATTTGTTTAGGTAAAGTCCCTCTTATAATTGTGTCCCACCTTCCAAAGGTGTGTCACATATCATGTGAAATCCACTTAAACAATACAGATTCACAGCATTTTTATTTGTAGTATGTCACAGGTTAACCTTCAAAAGTGCAATAATGACAAAATGATTATGATTTCATATTTTAGGTACTGAAATTCACACATCCAAAATTACACGGGTGAATATCGAAGATCTATTTTGTGTTTTGCATTATGTTAATACTATGGAAAGAAAAGAAATACATAGACTTTGCTTTCAGGTTCTCATTGGAAAGATCAGATATACCCACATGAGTCTAGAAGATAATCTAGTGAGTTTTGCTAATACAAAGAATACTACAGTGTTCAGGGTAGGGAGGGATGACTTAGGCCTCAGGAGTCTAGAGAACCTGAAACACATGGGATTTGAGCTGGCCTGTGAGAGTTTAGATTTACAGAAATGTTGAGCAGTTAGTTTATGAGGGAAAAGAAGAGTATAAAGTAAAGATCAGCAAGTAGTAGAGGGTAAGTAGGTGAGTTGACAACTAAATTTCTTTGGGAGAATGTTTTCCTTAGGAAACATTAGTATTTTGGAAAAAATAGCTTTCTTTAGAAGAGTTTGAGTGCTGAATTGAGATTTGGATCTTTTTTTTTTAAGTAGCCTTTTCTTTTTTTTTTTTTTCTTTTTTTTTGTGGAGACAGAGTCTCACTTTATCGCCCTGGGTAGAGTGCCGTGGCGTCACACTGCTCACAGCAACCTCCAGCTCTTGGGCTTAAGCGATTCTCTTGCCTCAGCCTCCCTAGTAGCGCCCGCCACAGCGCCCGGCTATTTTTTTGTTTTGCAGTTCGGCCGAGGCCGGGCTTGAACCCGCCACCTTCGGTATATGGGGCCGGCGCCCTACTCGCTGAGCCATAGGAGCCGCCCTAGCCTTTTATTTTTAATACCTATTTTTCCATGAATTCATAGGAAAAAGGTTCCTATTCCTTTTCAGGGAGGGACCTTTCTACTGAATGTGACAAGGCTTTCTATGCCTATTATGCTATGAATTCATGGGGAATAGGTTCCAGCACCTTATGCTTCTGTTCCATTGGTTCTCTTGGTTTTCCAGTGCACTATGCTGTACACCTATTAATGCCATGAATTCATGGGGAATAGGTTCCAGGACTTTATGCTTTTGTTAAACTGGTTCTCTTGGTTTTCCTGTGTGCTATGCTGTACGCCTATTATACCATGAATTCATAGAGAATGGGTTCCAGTCCTTTTCCCATAGAAAAGGTTCAGGCTCCTTCCTGTTGGTTCTCATAAAGTATGCTTCTCTGGGTGGAGCAGTCTGGTGTTTCAATTGAACCCAGGTACCATTCTCTTTGGTTTCCTTCTTTTTCTGATCATTTTCCTTCATGCATTTTAGGAAGCTATCTCTGCCCTTTAAGGGCTTAATGTGCTCAATACTAACATTTTCTACCAAGGGGAACAAAGTGAGACTCTGTCTCAAAAAAAAAGTACATGAACATTAAACCTCTTGGCAAGAATCTTACCCTTAACTTGTTGGTTTACAACAATGCCAACAGCATGTTGGGTAACATTGTAGACTCTTTGAGTTTTGCCATGGTAACATTTGAGGGGTGTGACTTTTTGAACAGTACCCATTCCCTTGATGTCTGCAGTATCACCTTTCTTGTAGGTTTGCAGATATGTGGCCAGAAGAACAACTCCACGTCTTCTAGAAGGCCTAGAGAACATGTATTGGGTGCCTCTTCTCTTTCCCTTTGTGTTCATCATTCTGGTAAATTACTGGAAGAAGGCATCTCTGGCCAAAAGACAGATTTAGTTTTTTATCATCTTATGCATGATACAAGGAGCCTTTGAAAGTTTGGAGGCCATGAATTAATGTGATAAAACAGCAAAGTGAACCTGCCAGTGATCTACAGGTTAAGTTAGAATAAGAAGATAATGGAATGAATCAAGAAACAGTAGGTGTTACAGTTAGTGAATATCAAAAGAACAGAGTTAGTAGGAAGAATTACATAGCAGGTATATGTGTGTATGTGCTTATTGTGGTAAAATATACATAAAATAAAATTTTTATCATCTTAACTATTTTTAAGTATATAATTCTGTGGCATTAAGTACATTTACATTGTGCAATCATCACCACCATCTTTTTGCAGAATTCTTTCACCTTTCTGAACTGAAACTCTGTATCTGTAAACACTAATTCTCCATTTACCCTTTCACAAAAGTCCTTTGCAAGCACCATTTTATTGTCTGTTTTTATGAATTTCACTACTTTAGGTATCACATATAAGTGGAGTCACAGAGTATCTGTGCTTTGGTATATGGCTTATTTCACTTAGCATAATGTCTTGAAGGTCCATACATGTTGTAGCATTTCTTAGAATTTCCTCTCTTTTTAAGGCTGAGTAAGATTCCACTACATGTATACACCACATTTTGTTTATACTTTCATCCACTGATGAACACTTCAGTTACTTCCACCTTTTGACTATTGTGACTATAAATGCTGCTGTGAATATGGTTATAAAATTATCTGTTCAAGTGCCTGCTTTCATTTCATTTCAATTTTATATTCTTACCAGCAGTGCATGGGGGTTTCATTTTCTTTATATCCTTACTAACACTTTCTGGTTTTTGGATAACAGCCCTGCACAAATCTCATTGTGATTTTATTTGTATTTTCCTAATGATTTGGTTTTCTTTTTCTTTTTTCTTTTTTTTTTTTTTTTTTTGAGACAGAGCCTCAAGCTGTCACCCTGGATAGAGTGCTGTCACATCACAGCTCACAGCAACCTCCAATAACTGGGCTCAAGCGAGTCTCCTGCCTTTGCCTCCCAAGTAGCTGGGACTACAGGTGCCCGCCACAACGCCTGGCCATTTTTTTTGGTTGCAGCCGTCATTGTTGTTTGACAGGCCTGGGCTGGATTTGAACCCGCGAGCTCAGGTGTATGTGGCCTGGCGCCCTAGCCTGTTGAGTCACAGACGCTGAGCCTGAACTCAATTCTAAATAGTCAAGTTCCTCTGAGATTCATCTATAAAGATTTCCATTAAACATTTATTAATGGGCGGAGGGAGGGTAATTGGTGGGTCCACACCTACGGTGCATTTTTGAAGGGTACAGGTGAAACTTACTAAATGCAGAATATAAATGTCTTAACACAGTAACTAAAAAAATGCCATGAAGGTTATGTTAACCAGTTTGATGAAAATATTTCAGATTGTGTATGAAACCAGCACATTGTACCCCATGATTGCATTAATGTACACAGCTATGATTTAATTAAAAAAAACAAAACAAAACATTTTTTTAAAACAGAAAAAGCATGTATTCCTTCTTTTAAGCTTGCGGGATACATTAATTTGAATTTTTAAAAAATTACTTACCTATAAGCAATTCAATAAAATTTATGACTATTTAAGATGCCAAAGTTTACACCATACATAAACCACAAGCCCAACTTAAATCAATCTAAAACAAGTACCCACAGCTCTAGGAAAATTGACAATTGGTGATAAAATTACACCTGGTATACCAGCCCCAACCATGACCAGCCAACACTCCTGATGCTCTTTTCTTCCTACCTACCACTTTCATTTGACATTACTGTCCTTATATTCCAAACTACGATATTCTAACCACTAGTAGAGGATTCCCACAGGGTAAATGGCTGCCATTTGCATGTAAATAAATCGACCACTATTTATTTCTCTTAGAGAAAGTGGGAACCTCCAGTATTTGCTATGTATATAATGTTTCTGCAATATGGATTACTCTTACTGTGTTTGACAGATAAAAGTCTTCAACAGCTATATATACTAAATCATTTACCATTCAAATGTCTGATTTGTGTTTTCTTCTATTATCAGTAAAATTAAAATCAGCATATAACTTTTCTCCCTGGTTTGACCTCACCAATACTCAAAATGCACAACACTCTATACACACCTTTCCCTTGCTTAATGAGTTTAAGAAGTTCCAATATTGTTATTTATATACAAAAACGAATTCTGTAATTCAACTATATTCTAAAAGGAAACTATTTCAAGTAGTTTAAAAAAAAAAAGGAAAAATATCAAGTGGCTAATACATACTTACATCCTAAAACCAAGTGTAAACCTTTTATTACAATGTTATTGTTGTTTTAAGCATCAAAGTATGCAAGCATTTAGAAGCAGTTGCAATGCCAGCTCTGGCAATTTTAGAAGCTGAACAGTTAATAGACACTCTGGGAACACTCACCAGGTATTTTTTGCATGAAATATAAAGGCTTTTCTAGATAAAATTCATCTCATTTGCAAGAACATAGTTAAAGAAAGAATACTGAGATTTTCAACAAGTATACCAGTATCATCCAACAGGGAAAGAACGGTCTTTTCAGCAAATGGTACTGAAACAACTACATATCCACATACAAAGGAATGAAGTTGAACTTTACCTACCGAAAAGTAAAGCTAAAACTATAAAACTCTTAAAATGTAGGGATAAACTTTCGTTACTATGGGTTTAGCAAAGGATTATTAGATAAGACTAAAACACAAACAAAAAAGACAATTTGGACTTGATCAAAATTAAAAGCTTTTGTGCTTCAAAAGACATTAACAGAAAGTAAAAAGGCAGCCCACAAAATGGGAGAACATGTTTGCAAATCACATCCCTGTTAAAGTACTTGTATCTAGAATATATAAAAACCTCCTACAACTCAATAATTAAAAAGACAAATAAGCTAATCTAAAAGCAGACAAAGTGGTCTGCGTAAATATCTGTCCAAAAAAAATATGCAAATTGTCCATAAGTACACAGAACTATTCTCAACATCATTAGTTAACAAGGAGATACAAATCAAAGCCATGAGATACCAGCTAGAGGGTGTAATTCTCTAGCATAGCTAGAATGAAAACAGATAATAACAAGTACTGGCAAGGATATGGAGAAAGCAGCACACACTGCTAGTGGAAATATAAATGGTTCAGTCAGTTTGGAAAATGGTCTGGAAGTTCCTCAAAGGATTAAACATAACAGTTACCATAGATTCAGCAATTCTGCTTATAGGTATATACACATGGGAATTTTTTAGATTGCTCAATTTGTTAAATTGTTTAGACAATAATTTGTATATAAATATTTACTGCAGCATTATTCACAAAAGCCAAAAGGTGGCTACTGAGTATCCAACAAGTGATGAACAAACATTACTTATTCTTAAAAGTACCCAAAATCAAATGGCAAGGAGAAGGTAATTACTGGATTGCTTCCCGGGTTCAGATCTATAAGGGTTTCTTGAGGCAGTGCTTGCACAGGAAAGAGAACAGGGGCATCAACGCTGTTCTACAGAGGTGAAGTCAGAACTACAAATGTACAAGACTGCCTAGCAGGCACAAATGAAATGGAACGAAAGCAGGGAGGAGACTTGTTACGAAGTCAAATCCAAACAATTTCCTCATCATCTTTTATACACTACACCTATTGAAAGTTAGTATGTTCCCTTAGAGATCTAAACACATCCTATAATTTTTTTTTTTTTTTTTTTTTTGAGACAGAGTCAAACTTTGTCACCCTGAGTAGAGTGCTGTGGTGTCACAGCTACCTCAAACTCTTGGGCTTAAGTGATTCTCTTTGCCTCAGCCTCCCCCCACTTCCCAACCACCATGAACTGGGACTACAGATGCCCGCCACAAAGCCCAGCTTTTTTATTTTTAGAGACAGGATCCCGCTCTGGCCCAGGCTGGCCTCAAACTCCTGAGCTCAGGCAATCTACCCACCTCGGCCTCCCAGAGTGCTGGGATTACAGTTACGAACCACCGCGCCTGGACTACGTCTTATAATGTTTAGATTTGTATTATTACACTATACCACCAAAAATAGTAGATCTAAATACAGGTTGAATTTTACCATTCTTGGTTTTGGCCAAGAAAATACTACCTCACATTTACTCTTTGGCAATTTTGGTTGAAAGACAGACTCAGCTCACCTCAAATGTTGAAGGTGAGAGTATTTTAAAGACAAATACAGGAAAAAAAGGATACAAGGTTTCAGATGGACAGGAATTCCTCGACTTCTAGTTTTAGCTCAAGAGCAGCCCTAATGAAGGACTGGAACTCTTGAAAATGGCCCTCAAAAGCCATAGTGGGATGACTCCTACTCTATTGCTTCCTCTGGCCAGATCATTCAGCTGAGGCCAGAATGGGCAAGGGTCACAGGAAAGAGGACATGATCACCTGTGTGCAAGCAACTACTGAGGGCTGCTCCCTCAGAAGGAGCTGAGGCTTAGAGCACAGCAGACCTCCAGAGCAGTGGTTCTCAGCCTTCCTAATGCCATGACCTTTTAATACAGTTCCTCATGTTGTGGTGACCCCCAACCATAAAATTATTTTTTTGTTGCTATATCATAACTGTAATTTTGCTAGTGTTATGAATCATAATGTAAATATCTGATATGCAGGATGGTCTCAGGCCGCATGCTACTTAGTAACAAAAATAATTTTATGGTTGGGGGTCACCACAACATGAGGAACTGTATTAAAGGGTTGAGGCATTAGAAAGGTTGAAGACTACTGCTTTGGAACAAAAAGCTCGAGATGATCAGACTCAATTCCAATATTCAACATGTCAGAACACGAGAGAAAATGCAGAGATAGTTGGTTTTATTGCACTTCATTGCATATTTTATAAATTGAAAGTTTGTGGCAATCTTGCTTCAAGCAGGTCTATGCTGCCATTTTTCCATCCTTTAACTCTCTTTCTGGACCGAACCTCTGTAGAAAGCTGGCTACAGACTGCCATCTTGCCTCTGCCTCCCTTGTCCCCCGACCCCCTGCATGCCACTTTTCCAACAGCATGTGCTATTTCATTTTTGTCTCTGTGGCACATTTTGGCAATCCTCCCAATATTTCAAACTTTTTCATTGTCTACTGTGATGTTGTGTTACCAGTGATCTCTGATGAACTGGTCATTAACTTCATTAAACCTCCAACATTAATCAACCAAGCGCATAATCTAACATTTAAATGAAACCTACATCACAACATGATTCCTTTATAAAAAGGAAAAGGAACCATGATAGAAAGATGAAGGAACCACTTCCAGGTAGCAGAACTGGGTCCTAAATAAGGAACATTCATTTATCCCAAGTAATGGACCTTAATAATATGAACCTGGCTAGATCTCAAAATTGCTATGGATCAGCAACTGCTACAAACCTCCCACTCTTCCCTATTTGAATGAGAATGTTTATTTAGGTTATCCTATGCTTGCTGGACCAATTTATGCTGGGTGTACCTGTAGTTCATGGGTCTGCCTCCTGTCAAGAAGTGTAGTCTAATCCTCTCCACTCCTTTTATTTTTTCATAACTATTATTTTTTTTTTGAGACAGAGCCTCAAGCTGTCCCCCTGGGTAGAGAGCCATGGCATCACAGCTCACAGCAACCTCCAATTCCTGGGCTCAAGCGAGTCTCTTGCCTCCGCCTCCCATTTCTGTCTCTGTGGCACATTTTGGCAATCCTCCCAATATTTCAAACTTTTTCATTGTCTACTATGATGTGCCTGGGACTACAGGCACCCGCCACAATGCCAGCCATTTTTTGGTTGCAGCCATCATTGTTGTTTGGCGGGGCCGGGCTGGATTCGAACCCGCCAGCTCAGGTGTACATAGCTGGCGCCTTAGCCCACTGAGCCACAGGTGCCGAGCCAATTATTATTATTTTTGAGACAGAGTCTCAAGCTGTTGCACTGGGTAGAGTGCTGTGGCATCAAAGCTCACAGCAACCTCAAACTCTTAAGCTTAAGCGATTCTCTTGCCTCAGCCTCCCAAGTAGCTGGGACTACAGGCACCCGCCGCAATGCCCGGCTAGTTTTTGGTTGCAGTTGTGATTGTTGCTTAGCAGGCCCGGGCCGGGTTTGAACCCACCACTGTACGTGTAGGTGGCTGGCGCCCTGCCTAATGAGCTACAGGTGCCGCATTCTGCCCCTTTTAAACTGGATTGGCCTATGTCTTGTTTTGATCAACAAAATGTAGCAGAAGTGACATGTAACTCAAGGGACCTTCTAGTTTCAGCTCTTGCCCTCTTGGAGCACTGTCACCAATACAAAAGAGGAAACATAAAAAATAACCAATTGCTACCCCCCCAAACACTCTAGTTCATCAGGAAGCACATAACTGATGACACCTTAAACCATCCAATCCCTGTCAAGCTGTCAAGTAACTGAAGCCACCTGAGGGGCTTCAGATAAGAACATTAAAAAATAAAAGAAAAACTGCCAACCAAGTACAGTGGCTCACACCTGTAATCTTGCACTCTGGGAGGCCAAGGCAGGTGGATTGCTTGAGCTGACGAGTTCGAGATCAGCCTGAGGAAAAAGCGAGACCCCCATCTCTAACTAAAAACAGAAAAACTGAGGCAAGTGGATCACTTTAGCCCAAGCTGGAGGTTGCTATGAACTATGACACCACAGCACTCTAGTCAGGGTGACAGCATGACAGCTTGAGTCTCTGTCTCAAAAAAAAAAAAAAAGAAAGAAAGAAAGAAAAAAGAAAAAAACTGCCTACCTCAAATAACAGAATCGTGGAGCAGAAAAAAAAAATTTTTTTTTTGCAGTTTTTGGCCGGGGCTGGGTTTGAAACCACTACCCCCGGTATATGAGGCTGGCAGCCTTCTCCTTGAGCCACAGGTGCTGCCCTCTTCTCCTTGAGCCACAGGTGCTACTAAAAATTAGTAGATAATTTTTATTTTAAGCTCCTGTATTTTTGGATTGTTACATAGCAACAGGTGAGATAATGATAAATAAAATAATGGTGCATCTTACAAAGGATGGCTTCTATTGATGAAACATAATTAGCAGCTTAACACATGCTTTTAAAAAATACTAACCTTGGCTGGGTACAGTGGCTCACACCTATAATCCCAACACTTGGGAAGCCAAGACAGGTGGATTGCCTGAGCTCACAGATTCAAGACCAGCCTCAGCCAGAGCGAGACTTTGTCTCTAAAAATAGCTTAGGGTTGTGGCAGGCACATATATAGTCCAGCTACTTGGGAGGCTGAGGCAAGAGAATTTGAGTTTGCTGCGAGCTATGATGTCATAGCACTCTACCAAGGGCGACAAGTGAGACTCTGTCTCAAAAAAAAAAAAAAAAAAAAAAAGAAAGGGCGGCTCCTTTGGCTCAGTGGGTAGGGCGCCAGCTCCATATGCTGAGGGTGGAGGGTTCAAACCCTGCCCCAGCCAAACTGCAACAACAATAAATAAATAAATAAATACTAACCTAAAAAAAGAGAGAGAGGCAGAAACTCATGCAGCTAATATGCATGTTGTACCACACACTATAAACTGCAATTACTAAGTCCTAGAATAACATTAAAAGATAAAGTTTTCAAAGTGTTAAGTATCACAAAGGACATCCTAGGAATCCCTTCCTAGTGCCATATAATCTCAAGACTCAAAAACAACAAAAACAAATGGTGCTTTGATCTCAATGTTTGTGTTCCCTCAAAAATCACAGGTTGACAATCACCAGGATATTAGAAGATGCAGCCTTTCAGAAGTGATTAGATCATGAGCACTCTACTCCAAAGAATGAGATTAAAACACTTATAAATGAGGTCCCAGAGCACTGCCATCCCCTTCTATCATGTGAGGACAAACAGAAGGTGCCATCTATGAGGAATAGACTTTCACTAGACACTGTATCTCCTGGCACCTTGAACTTGGACTTTCAAGTCTCAGGAATGGTAAGCAATAAATTTCTATTGTTTATAAATAACCCAGTGTTAAGATACTGTATTTTGTTATCGCAGCCCAAACTAAGATAAATGAATAATATACTTGAGTTATGGGTCACTTTTTAATGACAAGCTTTTTAATTTTCAACTTCAATTAAACTTTTAGAACGCCACTAAAATTACTGTGAGTTAATAACATAAGCGAGGATGCTGAATTTTAGGCCATTTCTAAAAGATTATTTAAATAGAGTAGAATTCATTTTTGAGGCCAAAAAAATTGAACACTGCTCAATTTTAATATGGACTACTTTTATCATGGAAGAACTATGTGCAATGACAAAGCACCAGAATTCAGACCACCTTTGTCTACTCTAGCAGGATCAGCTAGGCTTATTTTTAGCTTTGATTCCTTTACTATGATCAGCCAAACAGCTTCTACTAGACCTCCAGAAGACCCAAAAGAAACAGTAATTTTACCAACTTTTTAACTGAGAATACTGTCATTAACATAATTCAATGTTAATATTAAAAACTTGTACCCTTCAAAGCCACCACACACTGAGTACTTATTACATGCTAAATGTATCATCACCTAATCCTATTAACAACCCTATGAAGAATGCAACATCCTTTTCATTTACTTTTGAGAGTCTTACTCTGTCATCATGGATAGAGTGCCATGGCATAATAACTCACATCCTCCTCAAATTCTTGGGCTCAAGCAATCCTCTTGCCTCAGACTCCTTAGCAGCTGGGACTACAGGTGTCCATCATAACACCAGACTACTTTTTGTATTTTTAATAGAGACGGGGTCTTGCTGTTGCTCAGGATGGTCTTTAACTCCTGAGCTCACGCAATTCACCTGCCTCGGCCTTCCAGAGTGTTAGGATTACTGTCATGGGCCACTGTGCCTGGCCTTACTATTCTCTTTTATAGAACAGTGAATGCTATAATGCGTCCATATAAGGGGATATGGCACGCCTTTCGGGGGCAGGACAACGACTACAACAGGGACTCTTCCTAACAAATGCAAACATTGTAACCTAATTGCTGGAACCCTCACATTGATCTGAAATTAAAAAAAAAAAAAAGAAGAAGAAGTGGCTCGGCGCCTGTGGCTCAACGGGCTAAGGCGCCAGCCACGTACACCTGAGCTGGTGGGTTCGAATCCAGCCCGGGCCCGCCAAACAATGACGGCTGCAACCAAAAATGGCCAGGCGTTGTGGCGGGCGCCTGTAGTCCCAGCTACTTGGGAGGCAGAGGCAAGAGACTCACTTGTGCCCAGGATTTGAAGGTTGCTGTGAGCTGTGATGGCACAGCACTCTATCCACAGTGACAGCCTGAGGCTCTGTCTCAAAAAAAAAAAAAAAAAAGTAAAATAAAAATAAAAAAGGAAAAAAGTAGTAAACTGAGGCTTAAAGAGGGTAAGTAACTTTCCAAGGTCTTGCAGCTGGTTAGTGACAAAGTCAGGATCCAACCTAGGTCTTTAATTCTTGGACCAAAACTTTTCAATCTTACCTTCTGCTGCCTCTCCACAAGCATAAGAGCCTCAACTCTAAATTTCAAAAACAAAGAATTTTGGTGTCAAAAATGCATCCAGGAAGCACATACAGTGCCAGCAGCAATGGACTAAGAATCAGGAGATCTAAGTTCTAATGCCAGTTTTACACTACCTACAAATGGGCATAAGACAAATAAGCAAGTCAGCCTCTTTGTTTTTTATTGTCTTTAATGAAACATTCACTGATTTTTAAAGAAAATTTAAATATGGAACACTTCACAAATTTGCTTGTCACCCTTGTGCTGGGGCCATACTAATCTTCTCTGTATCACGTCCAATTTTAGTGTATGTGCTGCTAAAGTGAGCTCTGGGCTTTGTTTTCTTAATCCACAAAAAGACATCTGACCAAATACATTTTAAGATTTAAACGTCTCGGCTTGGTGCCTGTGGCTCAGCGGGCTAAGGCGCCAGCCACGTACACCTGAGCTGGCGGGTTCGAATCCAGCCCAGGCCCCGCCAAACAACAATGACAGGTGCAACCAAAAAAATGGCCAGGCGTTGTGGCAGGCGCCTGTAGTCCCAGCTACTTGGGAGGCGGAGGCAAGAGACTAGCTTGAGCCCAGGAATTGGAGGTTCCTGTGAGCTGTGATGCCACAGCACTCTATCCAGGGTGACAG
>CAUYON010103442.1:0-20815 GCA_963573935.1 Arctocebus calabarensis
CAAGCTGTCACCCTGGATAGAGTGCCGTGGCAACACAGCTCACAACAACCTCCAATTCCTGGGCTCAAGCGAGTCTCCTGCCTCTGCCTCCCAAGTAGCTGGGACTACAGGCGCCCGCCACAACGCCTGGCCATTTTTTGGTTGCAGCCGTCATTGTTGTTTGGTGGGCCCCGGGCTGGATTCTATCCCGCCAGCTCAGGTGTACGTGGCTGGCACCTTAGCCCGTTGAGCCATAGGCACCGAGCCAAGGCTTACTTATCTTTTAAAAAAAAGGAATATCAATATTTTACATGTTACTCAGTAGTGAGATTTTTGTTTTTCTTTTTTTCTCTTTTTTAAAATTTCAGATTAATATGAAGGTACAAGCAGTTAGGTTGAAGTGTTTGCATTTGTTAGGTAAAGTCCCTGATGCAGTTGTGCCCCACATCCAGGAAGTAGTAAGTTCTTATCAGGTGACAGAAATGGTCTTTCCTTGGAATAAAATAAGCACAGAAAGGGTTTAACACATTTTCAACATGGAACTGTCAACAGAGTCAGTTGTGAAGAAGACATTCCTCAAAAGATGTCAAAGATGGCTGGGCATGCCAGAAAGACAGTGGCTCATGCCTGTAATCCTAGCACTCTAAGAGGCCAAGGTGGGTGGATTACTTCAGCTAAGGAGTTCAAGACCAGCCTGAGCAAGAGTGAGACCCTGTCTTTAAAAATAGTTGGGTATTGGCTTGGCGCCTGTGGCTCAACCTGCTAAGGCGCCAGCCACATACACCTGAGCTGGCGGGTTCGAATCCAGCCTGGGCCCGCCAAACAACAGTGACGGCTGCAACCAAAAAATGGCCAGGCGTTGTGGTGGGCGCCTGTAGTCCCAGCTACTTGGGAGGCAGAGGCAGGAAACTCGCTTGAGCCCAGGAATTGGAGGTCGCTGTGAGCTATAATGCCACAGCACTCTATCCTGGGTGACAGCTTGAGGCTCTGTCCCCCCACCCCCCAAAAGAGTTGGGTATTGTGGCAGGTGCCTGTAGTCCCAGCTACTTGGGAGGCTGAGGCAAGAAGATGGTTGAGCTCAACAGTTTGAGGTTACTGTGAGTTGTGATGTTACAGCACTCTATCAATTATAACAAAGAGAGATTCTGTCTCAAAAAGACCTCAAAGTTTCCCAGATCAAGAAAAATTCTGGCTTTGGGCTATCTCAGGTTGTTGTGACCTGTGATGCCACGACACTCTATCCAGGGTGACAGCTTGAGGCTCTGTCTCAAAAAAAAATTCTGGCTTTGGGCTATCTCAGTTTTGCAATTATAAGCCTACGACCTGACAAAAGAGGATTCTGGACACTGGTCATTTGCTGGTATCAGTCCTTCTTGATAGATGATCCTAGTAAATCAGGTACGTGAACACATCTCCTATGACTGTACCCTGAAGAGCTCATATAAAGTCACAGTCTAAGCTGGGCACATTGGCTCATGCCTATAATCCCAGAGTTTTGAAACCCTGTCCTTCATGTGGATCACGTGAGCCCAGGATTTCCAGACCATCCTGAACAAGATAAAGAGACCATATGTCTACCAAAAAATATAAGAATTAGCTGGGTGTGGTGGCACATCCCCATAGTCCCAGTTACTTGGGAGACTGAGGCAGAAGAGTTCCTTGAACCCAGGAGTTTAAATGAAGGTTACAGTGAGCTATGATGACACCACTGCACTGCAGCCTGGGCAACAGAGTGAGACCCTGTCTCAGAAAAAAAATCAAAATTAAAGGGGGCGGCACCTGTGGCTCATCGAGCAGGGTGCCGGCCCCATATACCGAAGGTGGTGGGTTCAAACCCGGCCTGGGCCGAACTGCAAAAACAGAAAAATAGCCGGGTGTTGTGGTGGGTGCCTGTAGTCCCAGCTACTCAGGAGGCTGAGGCAAGAGAATCGCCCAAGCCCAGGAGTCGGAGGTTGCTGTGAGCTGTGACGCGATGGCACTCTACTGAGGGCAATAAAGTGAGACTCTGTCTCTACAAAAACAAACAAACAAAAAATCAAAATAACAAATATCTCTATATGTGGAACTTTCTCCTGGACCCTTGGAGGAATATTTAGCTTATGATAAACAGTCTCTCTTGCCCTGGAAGGGATCCTCTGCATCTTACCTAATGTTTCTGTTTACCCACAGCCCTCTTTCCGACTGCAGAGACCCTTGCCTCCATTTCCTGCAGCCATTGTTCTCTGTAACTGACTCCAAGTGACTCACTGGCTTATAGTGAGGTAAGGGCTTAGGTTCTATACCCACCGTTAAATTGAGCAGGGTGGCCTGGTTTATTCAGGAACACAGACTGACTGCAGCAAATATGATGGAATAAACAGTTTTTCTGGGGGAGAATGCTGTTTCAGACACCTGCTGATAACCCAATTTGCGTTGTCCGTGCCTCGCACCTAAACCTAACAGGCAAGGTTTTTTTCGTGCATTAGGAAAGCCCAAAACTTGGGACTTCCTTGCAGGAGAGACCAGTCTCCTAGGCACAGCCTAGGCGGCCAGCACTGACCCAGTGGGTGCAGAAGGATGTCTAGGGATAAGGGCCAGGAACAAGAGCAATCTAGCTGGGGTCCCTTAGGGCATCCTCCTCCACTTCCAGGACCATCATCTGGCCCCAGAATGACAACTCTTTTTAGGTGCAAGAGGAACTCTCCTGCCCTGGTGGCTTCAGCTTTATCCCGCTGAACTCCCATGCTCCAGTGCAGTCTGGAAGATGGCCCCACCTTTCCCCAGCTTTCTTCTCTTCCCTCAGCCCCAGAATCAAGGGTGGGAGATATATAGGGTCAGCCAAGAGGCCCAGAGTGCCACCAAGCCCTTCAGCAAATCCTGTCCTTCTAGGACAACCTGTGGGTCGCGACCCACAGGAACTGTGTTAAAGGGCTGCAGCATTAGGAAGTTTGAGAACCACTGTTCTAGAGGAGGAAGACTGAGGGGTGGGTGGCAGAGTAAGAAAGGGCTGGGAGGGAGGATGGGGATGGGGCACCACGGTCCCAGTGGCCAGCCAGAACCCAAGGACACATTTTCATAGAAGAAACTTTCTTGATAACTTGCTAGAAAAGCACTGAGTCTTTAGTCTTTTCAGCAGACAGCAGTTCTCTTCACTGCAGGCTCAGGGTGAAAGGGCTGAGAAAGTGTCGGTCCTTTCTGGGATTCCCTCGCCAGGCTGGACGTGTGCTCAAAGACCGGATCTCTGCTTCTAGGTATGATGCTGGTGTGCGCCTGGCTCTGGGCACTCCACAAATGCCCAAACTCCCCGACAAGCCTCCTCTACCACTCGCTTCACACTCACTGGCCTCACACACTGGTGTCTTCACAGTAGCATCATTTGTCACTGTAGTGTATATGTATACGCTCATCCTTGGAGTCGGTTTGAAAAATCTGTAAAACTGGCCTGCTGTGTGGCTCTGTAAAACTGCAGTCCCAGTACTTTGGGAGGCTTACGGCCAGGAGTTCAAGACCAGTCTGGGCAACATAGCAAGACCTTCCCCTCATCTCTGCAACAATTAAAATTTTAGCCAGGCATGGCTTGGCGCCTGTGGCTCAACGGGCTAAGGCACCAGCCACGTACACCTGAGCTGGCAGGTTCGAATCCAGCCCGGGCCTGCCAAACAACAATGACGGCTGTAACCAAAAACTGGCCAGGCGTTGTGGTGAGTGCCTGTAGTCCCAGCTACTTGGGAGGAGGAGGCAGGAGACTCGCTTGAGCCCAGGAATTGGAGGTTGCTGTGAGCTGTGACGCCACAGCACTCTATCCAGGGCGACAGCTTGAGGCTCTGTCTCAAGGAAAAAAAAAAAAAAATTAGCCAGGCATGTTGGCATGCTACCCAGAAGGCTGAGGTGGAGGACTTGAGCCCAGGAGTTTGAGGTCACAGTGAGCTGTGATGAACATCTGCACTCTAGTCCTGGCAACAGAATAAGATCTTGTGCCTACAAGAAAAAAAAACAGGCTCAGCGCCTGTAGCACAGTGGTTATGGTGCCAGCCACATACACTGAGGGTGGTGGGTTCAAACCTGGCCTGGGCCAGCTAAACAACTGCAGCAACAACAACAAAATAGCCAGGCATTGTGGTGGGCACCTGTAGTCCCAGCTACTTGGAAGGCTGAGGCAAGAGAATCACTTGAGCCCTAGAATTTGAGGTTGCTGTGAGCTGTGACGCCACGGTATTCTACTGAGGGCGACATAGTGAGACTGTCTCAAAAATAAATGAATGAATAAATAAATAAAAGGAAAAAAGAATCTGTAAAACATGATGTCATGTGACTGTGAGATGGCTTTTAGCAGCCTTCCCCCTTCTTTTGGGAAAAGAATATCTATTGTTGCCTCTTAACTGATCTCATCTGATCTAAGATTTATTATTCAAAAGTATCTGAATTGAGCTGAAAAATTGTGAGAATATTCATGAATGGTTTTCAGAAAGAATGTGGATTTTTTTTTTTTTTTTGCACGTTTTGTCTAGGGCTGGGTTTGAACCCACCACCTCCAGTATATGGGGCCAGGGCCCCAACTCCTGTGAGCCACAGGCTCCGCCCCAGAATGTGGATTTTTTTTTAATGAAGTAGGTTTCTTTTTACTCCTAATTGCTTAGAATGATAATGGAACTTCCTAAAACTTTAACATCTATCCATTTACAGGCCAGGCTTGGTGGATTGTGCCTGTAATCCCAACACTTTGGGAGACCCAGACAGGAGGATCACTGGAAGCCTGCAGTTTCAGACCATCCTGAAGAAGGTGAGACCCTCTATCTCTATAAAAAATAGGAAAAATTAGTCAGGCATTGTGGCACACATCTGCAATGCCAGCTATTGGGGAGGCTGAGGCAGGAGAATCTCTTGAGCCCAGGAGTTGGAGGTTTTAGGGAGCTGTGATGATGCCCCTGCCCTCTAGGTGGAGCAAGAGACTCAGCTTCAAAGTGAAAAACTATTCATTTACTTAGTTGAATATCATTATTTCAATTTCATTTATTTATTTAAGACAGAGTCTCACTTTGTAACTTTGGTCTCATAGTTCACAGCAACCTCAAACTCCTGGGCTCAAACAATCCTTTGCCTCAGGTTCCCAAGTAGGTGGGACTACAGGTACCTGCCACAATGCCCAGCTATTTTTAGAGATGGGGGGTTCTCGTTCTGGCTCAGGCTGGTCTTAAACCTGCGAACTCAGGCAATCCACCCACCTCAGCCTCCCAGAATTCTAGGATTGTAGGCGTGAGTCACTGTGCCAGCCTCAATTCCATTTAAAAATTTATTTAAAATGAGTTAACTTTCTTTGGCTTGGAGCCTGTGGCTTAACGGGCTAAGGCGCCAGCCAGGTACACCTGAGCTGGCGGGTTCAAATCCAGCCTGGGCCCGCCAAACAACAATGGTGGCTGCAACCAAAAAATGGCTGGGCATTGTGGCGGGCACCTGTGGTCCCAGCTACTTGGGAGGCAGAGGCAGGAGATTTGCTTGAGCCAAGGAGTTGGAGGTTGCTGTGAGTTGTGATGTCACAGCACTCTATCCAGGGTGACAGCTTGAGGCTCTGTCTCAAAAAAAAAAATACATAACCATAAAAATTAATTTACATTCATTGCTATTAATTCATTAACGAATGAATTAATATGTATATTTTTTGAGACAGAGTCTCATTATGTTGCCTTAGCTAGAGTGCTGTGGCTTCACAGCTCACAGCAACCTCAAAGTCTTGGGCTTAAGCGATTCTCTTGCCTCAGCCTCCCAAGTAGTTAGGACTACAGGTGCCCACCACAATGCCTGGCTATTTTTTGTTGCAGTTGTCATTGTTGGTTAGCTGGCCTGGGCCAGGTTCAAACCTGCCACCTTCAGTGTATGCAGCTGACACCACATACATACCTGGTGTATGTGCTATGGGCACTGAGGCAATGAATGAATTAATATTAGCTTCCAAGGTTGGTCTTTTTTCTTTTTTTTTGTGCCAGAGTCTCACTTTGTTGCCCTCCATAGAGTGCAATGGCATCATAGCTCACAGCAACCTCAAACTCCTGGGCTCGAGCGGTTCTCTTGCCTCAGCCTTCCAAGTAGCTGGGACTATAGGCGCCCGCCACAATGCCTGACTATTTTTAGAGATGGGGTGTCTCACTCTGGCTCAGGGTGGTCTCAAACCTGTGAGCTCAGGTAATCCACCCTCCTTGGCCTCCCAGAGTGTTAGGATTACAGGCATAAGCCACTGTGCCCGGCCCCAAGGCTGGACTTAATGACTCATAACTTCACTGCTGTACCCCAAATAAAAGCAATTAGAGGGCAGAGCCTGTGGCTCAAAGGAGTAGGGCCCTGGCTCCATATACCCGAGGTGGGGGGTTCAAACCTGGCCCCAGACAAAAAAACTGCAAAATAATAATAATAATAGCAATTAGAATTTTAGAATGTTTCCAATGGTGGTTATAGAAAACTGATTGTGGCTTGGCACCTGTGGTTCAAGCATCTAAGGCGCCAGCCACATACACCTGAGCTGGCACATACACCAGCCCAGGCCTGCCAAACAACAATGATGGCTGAAACCAAAAAATAGCTGTGTGTTGTGGCAGGCGCCTGTCGTCCCAGGTACTTGGTAGGCGGAGGCAGGAGAATCCCTTGAGCCTAGGAGTTGGAGGTTGTTGTGAGCTGTGATGCCATGGCACTCTACCCAGGGTGACAGCTTGAGGCTCTGTCTCAAAAAAAAAAAAAAGAAAGGAAAAAGAAAACTCTGATTGTACTTGCTTAATAAGAAAATTTATTACCTTCATTTATTTTTATTTTTTTATTTTTTTTTTCTGAGACAGAGCCTCAAGCTGTCACCCTGGATAGATGCTGTGGCATCACAGTTCACGGCAACCTCCAATTCCTGGGCTTAAGCGAGTCTCTTGCTTCCGCCTCCCAAGTAGCTGGGACCACAGGTGCCCACCACAACGCTCAGCCACTTTTTGGTTGCAGCCGTCATTGTTGTTTGGCGGGCCCAGGCTGGATTCGAACCCGCCAGCTCAGGTGTACGTAGCTGGCGCCTTAGCCCGTTGAGCCACAGGCGCCGAGCCTTATTACCGTCACGTAACATTGGTCTGAAGAAAGTACTTCTTCAGGTTGGTGTTTACTTTGTTTTCAGCAAACTGCCTTGGGAGCAGTTGGTAGGCAGAAAGTGGTAGATACATAATAAAATCCAGGTGGAGGAAGGGAGGGTAGGGAGAGAAGGAATGCTGCATAGGCAACAACTTTCCAGGATCATAATAGAATTATAACAAAATGTTAGGTTCAACTGATAGTTATTAGTAACATTGTCATACTATAAAAATATTCTTTACTCTGGAGTCAAAGAATGTGTTGTGATTTAATTTCCTTGCTTTTACAAGTTCCTTGTAAATCACGGTTTCCTTGTAAAAGCAAGGAAATTAAATCACATTCCTAAATGGATAACTTGGTTTGGGGGGGATGCAAGATTTCTCTTGTTCTTGGTCCATTTGCTCATTTTGATGAACATATATGTTATTAGCTTACAAACAAGCTTCTTGGGCTTGTTTTTCTTGGAGTTGATTGCAACATTTGTTTCACTTACATACTTTCCAGTATTTATCCTTCATTTTTTTATAAGACTTGTCAAATTCCTTTCAATAGTTTTCCAAATACTGAGTATGTCAACGATCTAACTTCATTTGTGTTTGTGGGAATCTTTCTCCCAGAGCTTTCTCTCTGGGCCTCACTCAGGACTGGTTGCTCTCTAGGTCAACCATCACCCCTGTGGCTGTTTTCGGACTCATTCCTAAATGGATAACTTGGTTTGGGGGATGCAAGATTTCTCTTGTTCTTGGTCCATTTGCTCATTTTGATGAACATATATGTTATTAGCTTTCTAAGAAAAGCAGTATGTTTGTTAAGTCTTTATGCATCTGCAAATGCTTTCAGTCTAGTCTAAAGCTTGACCTTGTATAAAACTCCAGGTTAAAAGTCTTTATTTTTCAAAAAATTATAAAAGGTCTCATCTCTGTCTTCTACATGTAAGGTTATTATGGAGAAGTTTAAGGCCATTCTCATTTCTGTTCATTTGCATCTTCTACTTTCTGAACACTTAGAGGATTTTCACTTCATGCCCAATGACCAGTTATTGTGTAACACAGTCCTTTGAATGAGACTTTGGAAATGAATTGTGCTGGTCATTTTGTGAGTCCTTTTAGTCTACAGAGTTGTGTCTTTCAGTTCCACTAGTTTTCTTCAACTATATCTTAGGTTATCACTTCTTTGCTTTCATTTAATCTTTCTTTTCCTTCCTAGCACTCAGAATTATCATATGTTTAATAACTAAGATTGATCTGATTTTCTTCTCTTTTGTATTATTCTCCCCACCCTCCTATTTTCTACTTTCTAGGAGGATATTTTTCCAAACCTTCCATTTTATTTTTATTTTTTTTTGAGACAGAGCCTCAAGCTATCACCCTGGATAGAGTGCCGTGGCATCATAGCTCATAGCAACCTCCAATTCCTGGGCTCAAGCGAGTCTCTTGCCTCCTCCTCCTAAGTACCTGGGACCACATGTGCCCACCACAATGCCTGGCCATTTTTTGGTTGCAGCCGTCATTGTTGTTTGGTCGGCCCGTTCTGCCAGCTCAGGTGTACGTGGCTGGTGCCTTAGTCCGCTGAGTCACAGGTGCCGAGCCCTTCCATTTTATCTTTAATTTTAATTTGAATACTTTTTCTTTTGATACAGAATCTTGCTCTATCACCCAGGTAGAGGACAATGGTGTCATTATAACTCACTGTAACCTCCAACTCCTGGGTTCAAGCAATCCTCATGCCTCAGCCTCCTCAGTAGTTGGACTACAAGGCACCAGATGCCTGGCTAATTTTTCTGTTGTTCTAGTAGAGATGACTGGTCTTGAACTCCTGAGACCAAGCAATCCTCTAACCTTGACCTTCCAGAGTTTAGTACCCACAAAGCCTACCCAAACAATTTGAACACATATTTAGTTGCTAAGAGCTCTTTCTTATTTTTGGATTATCTATTTTCAGACCACCTAGTCTTTTTTGGTAAGTTTTCTTCCCTGTATCTTGTCTTAGTCTTACTTCTCTCCCCTTTCCTCTGAATTGTTTTTATTTGTTTTCTTGTTTGTTTTGTTTTGTGACAGTTTCCTAGTGTTGCCCAGGCTAGAGTACAGTGGGATCATCATACCTTGCTGCAGTTTTGAATTCCTGGACTCAAGTGATCCTCCTGCCTCAGCCCCCAGAGCAGCTGTGACTATAGGTGTTTGTCCCCAGGCCTGGCGAATTTTTTCAGTTTTTGTAGAAATGAGGTCTTGCTCTTGTTCAGGCTAATCTCACACTTTTGGCCCCAAGTGACCCTCCTCTCTTGTCCTCCCAGAGTGTTGTGATTACAGCCATGAGCCTCCCATCTGGGCCTTCGTCTGAATTTTTTAGATTCTTTCCTTTGTTTCTTTTCATATGATGCTTGTTTTGTTCTCCCTTTTCCATGTTGTTGTCTGCCAGAAATATCTGATAAAACTTGAGCGCTCATTTCTGTGCAAAGGTGGAGCCGTAAGCAGGTGTTTTTAAGTCACTGAGTAGCCACTTCTGCAAGGTTTTCGGAGATATGGATTTATTCTCTTGGGATAAGTGGCTTCAAACCAGCCTTGATGACCTTGGGGCATTTTGAATTTCTTCTATTTAGCATTGTCAATTCATGTTAATTAGGGACATTGTTGAGATTCCTGGATTATACTTACATAATCTGAGAAAAGCAACCATAGAAAAGTTTATTGAATTTACTAAACAGAGATTGTAGGCATTTCCTTTTTGCCTTTCCATTTGTGGTCAGGGTAGTTATTTTCCAAGATGTTGGGCTTTTTATTCTTTATCTTTTGCGTTTTTCATCTTTTCTCCTAAAAGAAGATACAAGAAATAGAGTCTTAAAATGTTCTGAGTCTGGCCTGGTGCCTGTAGCACAGCGGTTAGGGTGCCAGCCACATACACTGGAGCTAGTGGGTTCAAATCCAGACCGGGCCTGCCAAACAGCAATGACAACTACAACCAAAAAGTAGCCGGATGTTGTTGTGGGTGCCTGTAGTGCCAGCTACTTGAGAGACTCAGGCAAGAGAATCATTTAAGCCCAAAAGTTTGAGGTTGCTGTGAGCTATGACGCCACAGCACTCTATCCAGGATGACATAATGAGACTGTCTCAAAAAAAAGAAAAAATATTCTGAGTCTGCCAATAATTAGGGAACAATAAATGATGCCTTAAGAAGCCACACAAGAGGATTTGCTAAAAACTGGAGTGATTTATATGCATCCATCATATCAAAGAGGGATGAAAATAAATATTATTCAACTCAAACAAAAACATAATCAGAAGGCTGGTGAAGGGGTGGTGCCTGTGGCTCAGTGAGTAGGGTGCTGGTCCCATATACTGAGGGTGGTGGGTTCCAACCCAGCCCCGGCCAAACTGCATCAAAAAATAGCTGGGCATTGTGGTGGGTGCCTGTAGTCCCAGCTACTCAGGAGGCTGAGGCAAGAGAATTGCCTAAGCCCAAGAGGTGGAGGTTGCTGTGAGCTGTGATGGGACAGCACTCTACTGAGAGCAACAAAGTGGGACTATGTCTCTAAAAAAAAAGAAGGCTAGTGAAGAGCTTCAAAGCAATATAGTGCTTTCCATTAATAGTGAAGACTAAGCTTGGTGCCTGTGGCTCAATGGGCTAAGGCACCAGCCACATGCACCTGAGCTGGCAGGTTCGAATCCAGCCTGGGCAAGCCAAACAACAATGACGGCTGCAACCAAAAAATGGCTGGGCATTGTGGCAGGGGCCTGTAGTCCCAGATACTTGGGAGACAGAGGCAGGAGACTCGCTTGAGCCCAGGAATTGGAGGTTGCTGTGAGCTCTGATGCCACAGCACTCTATCCAGGGTGATAGCTTGAGGCTCTGTCTAAAAAAAAAAAAAAAAAAATAGCCAGGTGTGCGCCAGGCACCTGTAGTCCCTGCTACTTCACAGGCTGAGACAAAAGAATCACTTAAGCCCAAGAGTTTGAGGTTGCTGTGAGCTGTGACGCCACAGTACTCTAGTGAGGGTGACACAGTTAGACTTGGTCTCAAAAAGGGGGGGGCTAAGAAAGAGGTGTGGGGTGCTGAGGGACTGAGGAGGAAAAAGGGGCATACCAGACACTCTCAGTAGTCCACTCAGTGCCTACTGCTCCTCCATTTCTTCCTTCCTTTGGGGAACATTAAGAAACACTGTTTAGGGCAGCACCTGTGGTTGAAAGGAGTAGGGCACCAGCCCCATGTGCTGAGGTGGCGGGTTCAAACCTGGCCCCAGCCAAAAACTGCGGGGGGTGGGGTGGGGGAAGAAACACTGTTTAGGGCAGTGCCTGTGGCTCAAAGGAGTAGGGCACTAGCCCCATATGCCAGAGGTGTCGGGTTCAAACATGGCTCCAGGCCAAAAACTACAAAAAAAAAAAAAAAAGGAAAAGAAAGAAAGAAAGAAACACTATTTAGTAACCAAACCCGAAACTGCCTTCCTACGAACCTTGTGGTCATGTGTGTTTTAGAATTCAGAACTGTTTCTATTTCAGAAGGGTACATTAGACATTAGGTAAGATACCTAATGAGGTCTGAGTTACACCCCATAATTAAATACATTAATATTTCTGCTGTGACAGGTATGATTTGCTACACTTAGTGAGATAGATGAAGACTATGAAATGGTCTTGGTTCAAGTGAGGTTTGGTCATGAAAAGAATTTTGATGCCAAACTAAAAAAATAAAAATAAAAAGCTCTTGACTTTTAGAGGCTTTTGGACTGATCATGGGAACATGGGTGTTGGGCATATTATTGTTTATACCTTTCCTGTGTGTCTGAAATATGATTTTTTTTCAAGCCTTAAAATGCCTAAGCTCCTCCTGTCTGTTAGATCAAATTGATTCGATTCAAGAAGTATTCTGTGAGCCTGCTATGCACCCAGCATTGAACTTCTTGAATCGAATCAATTTGATCTAAACCTCCCATACTCATTGTTTGTTATCCTTGCCTTAGTAAAAGCAACAGATGTTCTTCTCATTAGGGAGGTGAGTCAGGTTATGAATAGAAATAAGATTTAAGCTGGCAAAAGAGCTGTCCCAAGCAGAAACTTATTTATTCCTTTATTCATTAATTCGACACATACTTATTGAAGATTCCTATAAACCTAGCACCGGGCCAAAAGCTGAGAAGCCATGAGAGACAGTGCATCAACAACATTCTATCTCCACCATTGAGAAATTGATAGTCCAGTGGAAGGGAGGAGCTGCTCACACCTTCCCGTGATTTAATGGGCTGAGAGCCACAGGAGAGCGCCAAGCAGATGTGCTCTCTGCCCAGCATATGGATGTCTGTGCATGCCTGGAGAGTTTAATAGAGGAGCTGAGATTAAGCAGTTTCCACACTGCTACCAACTAAAATAGCAATCTGCTCCCTTTGCTCCCTAATCTATGGTAGCTTGGTCTTCATTAAATTAGATTTCTGAGGCTCGGCGCCTGTGGCTCAACGGGCTAAGGCGCCAGCCACGTACACCTGAGCTGGCGGGTTTGAATCCAGCCTGGGCCTACCAAACAACAATGACGGCTGCCACCAAAAAATGGCCGGGCATTGTGGCGGGCGCCTGTAGTCCCAGCTACTTGGGAGGCGGAGGCAAGAGACTCGCTTGAGCCCAGGAATTGGAGGTTGCTGTGAGCTGTGATGCCACAGCACTCTATCCAGGGCGACAGCTTGAGGCTCTGTCTCAAAAAAAAAAAAATAGTAAACCTTGCCATTGTGGAAAGAGACAAACCTAAGAAGACCCGTTTGGTAAGCAGCTAAAGAAGTAAAGTAGAACTTCCAAGAGTTGGATTGGAGATAGTGACTTGAGCATCAGCTATTTGGACACGACAGGTGAGTGAGCAGGTGGCATCCTTGAAAAAGTAACTATAGTGAGAGAAATAAACTAGACTGAGAACTGAAACCCACAGGGCACCATATTTAGACTGGGACAAGGAGGATGCAGTTATGCACTCAACATACTGGCTTGGGCAGTGAAGTAGTCAAAACTCAGGTAAGAAATTTAAGCAGCACACAATGAACCAAGCAGGATTTATATAGGTAAACAGAGTTTTTCACTGAATTACATGTAAAGTAGATTAAGACCTCTGTTCTGTCTCTAAGATAGCTTTTACCAAAAAAACTAGTTTTTCATTAACTTTAACTCCTTACAATGCACTGTGCAAAGCAATGTACTAAGTGAGATCCAAAACAGATACCAAGCTTGCTCACACATCTTTTTTTTTTTTTTTTTTTTTGGAGACAGAGCCTCAAGCTGTCATTCTGGATAGAGTGCTGTGTTATCACAGCTCACAGCAACCTCCAATTCCTGGGCTCAACTCAAGCGAGTCTCTTGCCTCCGCCTCCCACGTAGCTGGGACTACAGGCGCCCGCCACAACGCCTGGACATTTTTTGGTTGCAGCCATCATTGTTGTTTGGCGGGCCGGGGCTGGATTCGAACCCGCCAGCTCAGGTGTACGTGGCTGGCGCCCTAGCCTGTTGAGCCACAGGCACCAAGCTGCTTGCTCACACATCTTAAGAAGCATATAATGAAGTAGTAAAGATAAGTTATGAATACAAGAATATTAGATAACCAGATTGACAACAGAAGAAAACATAAACATCTGTGTAGGAATACATGACACTGTAGCTCACAGAAGGCAGCCTGTTGTCAGAGGAGTAATTAGGAATGATTTTACAGAAGGAAGAGTGATTTGATCTAAATCATGAAATATCAGTCAGATTATAATGGATGAGGGAGAGGGTAGTATTCCAGAGAATAAGAATGGCATCTTCAAAGGCCCACAGCAGGATAAATATAGTACATGCTGAGAAAATAGATCTGGCTTGACCAGATCAGTGAGTTTTTATATAGGGGGCATAAACAAATAATCTAGTGCGCGATCAACAAGGAGTGATATTATGAAAGTGGCAGCAGGGTGCAGGACAAACTGGAGGAAAGCAAGACTAGGCAAAGAGACAAGTTATGTGACTAGTTACAGGTGGAGTTCAATGAACTATTTAAAGGCATGCCTTGAAAGGCAATGAGAAAAAAAAGGAATAGATAGAAAAGACCATATACTAAAAAATAGACAGAATTCAGTGACTGATATCACTGGAAGAGTAAAGCATGGGGAAAGTCAACCCAGACTTCAAGGTTTTCAATCTAGAAACCTGAAAGTCACAGTGAGTTTCTGTGACTACAGAAACAGAGGATATCAAGGAAAATGATGGCAAAGTTGGGATGATAAAGACACACCTAAGAATACACGTTTGGTAAGTAGCTAAAGAAGTAAAGTAGAACTCCCAAGACTTGGATTGGAGATAGTGACTTGAACATCAGCTATTTAGACATGACAGGTGAGTGAGTAGGTGACATCCTTAAAAAAGTAACTATAGTAAGAAAAATAAACCAGATTGAGGACTGAAACCCAAGGGGGACCACACTTAAGGTGGGACAAGCAGGATGCAGCTAAGCATTCAATATACCTGTGTGGGCAGTGAAGTAGTCAAAACCCAGGTGACAAATTTTTGAATTGTTTTGTTTTTCCCCCAGGTGAGAAATTTAAGCAGCACATAATGAACAATGAATATGTGTGCATGCATGTGAGGGGGGGAGGGAGGGGGGGAGGGAGGGGGAGGGAGATAGATAGATAGATAGATAGACAGACAGACAGACAGACACCACTTTTGAAGGCAAGCTTTGACTAAGGGGAGAGATTTCCATGGATACTGTTCTGACTGGATCTGATTCCCCAGCTGGGGCCAAGTGAAGTTTTCAAGATTAAAGAAAAGAAAGAAGGGCCTCTGGTTGCAGCGGGGACTGTGAGCTAGAAGTACATAGAAGCAATGCTCCAACTAGGATAGGCAGCGTGTGTGTGTGCGTGTGTGTGTGTTGGGAGGAATATATAGTATATAAAGATAAGACACAAATGAAGCCATCCTCTTGTCTACAGCAATTAGCTAAAGAATTGAAGAAGCACAACTAACACATATGAAAGATGATCCAGCAGTGTATATAGAAGTGAAACAGTATGTGAATGAGACTCTCAGTTTCCCTGTACCTGGTGCATACAAAGAAGCAAGGTGGGGCAGATCAAAGTATGCTGGGTGAACAGGAGAAGGTTGCACACAGGAGGTGGCTCTTGAGCTGGATTTTATTAAGAGTAAAATTTTCATTAGGCCAAGGGAATTCAGAGAGAATTCCAGATGATAAAATGATGTGAGAAAAATTTTAGAAGTTGCCCTGAGAATGGCACATGGAGGAGATACAAAGAGGGAACAACCAAAAAGAGTGGCAAATTTATGCTGGATAGGGAATGATAGTGAACACAAAGTACGCAGAGATACATTAAAGGACACAGTGTGGGGAGCCCACATTCAGTCACTTACCTTTCATCCTGAGGGACCATGAAACCACTGAAAGAGTCTGAGAAAGAATACATGATGGGAAAAATAGTATTTTAACAAGATTAATTTGGGAGTGTGGGAAAAGTCACCGAAGGTAGGTAGGTAAAAGTGAGGAGACCATTGAGGAGACTAAATCAAACAGTCCGTGTATAATGCTATTAACAGTTTAGACTAGGCTGACAGTAAGAGGTTTCAAAAGATGGCACCAAAACGAGAGCTTTGTTGAAAGGTGGGATCAATAGGATATGGTGACTAAATACAGAGGGCAAGGATTGCTAAAGGCAATTTTGAGACTTAGGGAGCAAAAGAAAAATGGCACTGGTAACTGGAGTAATATAAGACAAGAGAAAAACCAAGTCAATGTGCATAGAAAATTATTAGATATGTCTTGAATGCTAGAATGTAATCTGACAGTAGGCAATCCATATGGAGTTGTGGAAATAGGCTAGAAATAGGAGACTGAACGTCAAGAAAAAGTCAGGGCCAGATACTGTTTTTTCATCCAGGCTAGAGTTCACTGCAGCCTCGTACTCCTGGTCTCAAACGGTCCTCCTGCCTCAGCTTCCTGAGTTGCTAGAATTACAGATGTGCACCAAGAATTCCAGCTATTATTTTTTAAAATTAATTAATTAATTAATTTTGGGTACAGATGGGGTCTTCCTATATTGCCCAAGCTGGTCTCAAACTCCTGGACTCAAGCAATTCTCTGGCCTTAGCCTCACAAAGTGATGAGATTACAGGAATGAGCCACTGCATCTGGCCAGGCCCCAAGATTTGTCAACAAAAGTCAGAGAAATGGATGTGCTTATCATAAAGTAAAAAACAGAGAGAAGACTTTGCCCTAGAGAAAACTGATGATAATTAGAGAGAAGACGGAGGATAGTACAACATATAAAAGACATTACGTTGCCAAAGAGGATAAAAACCCAGCAGGACCACAGGCCATCACATAAACCAAGAAAGGAGAGCTTTAAGGAGGACATAACTGATAGTGTCAACTGCAAAGGAAACATGAGAAAGAGAATAGAAGACAACACAAGAGACTGGGCCAAATTTGCTTGCAGGAAAGTCACCAGAGTAAGCAAAGCATAAAGAACATGTAGAATGTCATAGACTAGAAGCAGTGAAACAGAGATAGTAGGCATGAAGCACTCATTATAGAGAAAAGTCTGGAAGGCAAACAAATGGACAGCAAACCTGAAGGGACAACAAGGTACAGCAAAGGTTTAATTTGAAATGAGGAAAGACTTCTGAGTTTGATCGCAAAGAACAAGATGGGGAAAAAGAAATTATATGGCAATAATGGCCTTTTGAAGAAAAAAATCAAAAGAAAACCAAACATTTGCATATATGTGAACAGGAATAAAATTAACCAATGTCCAAATTTACCTGGGCTTTCTGTAATGGTGCCATGCGGCAGCACAGCACTGCAGTACACTTCATACAAATTTGTAGGAAAATATTTTTGTAATTGTTTGAACTAGAATCTTGGCTAGAATTTAGTATGAGTGACAACGTGGAGCCATCAATGATTAATCCATATTCCTGATGTTCTGTCCATGCTCTGAAAAAGAAGACCAACGCTGTGTTTGAATCTATTATACACTTGTATTTAGAGTCTTGATTTTTTTTTTAAACCACAAAGAGAAGGATCCCAGATGACTTATCAATCTGATTCTTTGACCTGTTCATTCTAAAGAAGCAACTGCCTCTAATAAAGGCACAACAGTGACATTCTGTAACACCTTTGAGATTCAGGCTGTCCATATAGTTTATAGTAACTTCCAAAACGTGTAGATATAAAGAAGGTTGGGCAGCCTGCCTCCATATAAGAAATTCAAGGTGAATATTTACAAGTACAAATCAATCAAACTCTGATATGGAGACAAATCATCAGTTAATTTAAACTTCTGAATGACATGGGGAAAAGACAAAATGGCTTTAGGGTAAACAAATCACAGAGACCTTTCTCTAATATCTTTGCCTGAGTGAAAATGGTGTCTATCCAGAGAGGACAGCTTCTCAAATATGACAGAATATCTAAAAGAGATAATGTTCATTAAAGAATGCCATACAATACTGATACATATTCTTTAAATGAGTATTATTTATATTTGTTTAGTGTGGCGGTTTTCAACCTGTGCGTTGTGACCCCTTTGTAACAATCAAAATACATCGCAGCATTAGGAAGGTTGAGAACACCTGGTTTAGTGGTTCTCAGTCCTAGCTTTCCCAATAAAAACACTGGGTGGCTTTTAAACATTGCCCACACCTGGGATCCATCCCCAGACCAATTAATTCAGGGAATCTGGGGCAGGGCTTGTTTATACACAGGTATATTTTACAAGCTCCCTAGGTGATTCTCATGCATAGTCAGAACTAAGAGATTAGGTACAGGAAAGACAAATGTAACAGGTGCCAAATACTTAAGAAAACATATGGGGGGGAACTTACAACTGAGAAAACTCTGCCAATTAATATTCTTTTTGCAATTAATAAAAACAGTGGTAGGCGGTGCCTGTGGCTCAGTGACTAGGGCGCCAGCCCCATATACTGACGGTGGGGGGTTCAAATCTGACCCTGGCCAAATTGCAACAAAAAAATAGCCGGATGTTATGGCGGGCGCCTGTAGTCCCAGCTACTTGGGGGGCTGAGGCAAGAGAATGGCCTAAGCCCAGGAGTTGGAGGTTGCTGTGAGCTGTGACGCCACAGCACTCTACTAAGAGTGACAAAGTGAGATTCTGTCTCTAAAAAAAAGTAAATTAAAAAAAAATTAAAACAGTGGTTATTCAACTTTCCTTCAGGAAATCTTGTGTGCCATTTGAGAATCACTGCATTAAAAGCATTAGACACAGCAGGATCTGTTAGTTATAGATTCAGTTGTCTAATTTAATGCTTCTCAATGTTTAATGTGCAGAGCAATTGTCTGGGCATCTTGTTAAAATGCAGATTCTCATTCAGTAGGTCGGGGGTGGGACATGAGATTTTGCTTTTCTAAGTTGCCCAGTGACCATGGAGCTGCTATTGTATGGACTAAACTTTGAGTAGTGAAGGCCTAATACACCTTGTCATTCTTTTATTCCATATTTCTTCAGTGTATACCTCTAACAGCATCATATATTATACTTATCCATATTTTGCTTCATAATTTCATAAGCATTTTTTTTTGAGCCAAGAGTCTCACTCTGTTGCCTAGGCTAGAGTGCCATAGCATCGGCCTAGCTCACAGCAACCTCAAGGTCCTGGGTTCAAGAAATTCTCCTGTGTTATATGTCCACCTAATTTTTCTAATTTTAGTAGAGATGGAGGTCTTGCTCTTGCTCTAGCTGGTCTCAAACTTCAAAAATGCTAGGATTTCAGGTGTGAGCCACCATGCCTGGCCATGAGCACTCTTTAATCACTAATTAAAGAGACAACCATCATGTGTTCCCTTTCTTTGTTCCCTACTCATGTAACTAACTGGGCAGAAAACAGCAGCTCAATGATCATTAAGCAATATTGGTAAGCACCAACTATAAGCAGGCTATATAGAAGAATACAAAGAATTATTGAATTTTTTTTTTTTGAGAGAACAGAAAATTTCCTTAGAGCGACTGAAGCATACATGAGAGAACATACCCAACCAAACAGGATAATAAATGCTTGATATCCAGTTGTTGGGGCAATAAATGCACACAAGAAAGAAAAGTAGGTTCTTTGTGGTGTGGTATCTCAAATGGGACTTGGAAGATAGGGAAGAAAAAGGTGAAGAGACTGTATGTTGTGGTGCACTAGGAAAGCAAGTTGAAAAGGTGACTTAAGCTGGGCACAGTGGCTCACACCTGTAACCCCAGCACTTGTAGGAGGCTGAGAAGGGAGAATTGCTTGAGCTTAGGAGTTCGAGACTTGCTTGAGTGAGAGTGAGACCCCAACTCATAAAAAATTGAAAAACGCAGCCGACAACTGTGGGAAGCACCTGTAATCCCAGCGGCTTCTGGAGGCTGAGGCAGCAGAATGCCCACAGCCCAAGTCTGAAGTTGCAGTGAGCTATGATGCCATTGCACTCGATATTCAAGGCATAGGGTGGGACTCTGTCTCAACAACAACAAAAAAGAAAAGGTGACTTAAGTCCTTTGGTGCACCTGAATCTGTGAGTAATGGAGAAACACTACAAGTTTCAGAGCATGACTGTGCTATAAACAGTCCTTCATGTGAAGACCACTCACCTGGCAGAAGGGCTTAAGGGATCTGAGGTGTGAAGTGCTGGGCCTCTGATGTAGGGCACTTGCATTGAGAATGGGAGCATAGATAATAAGCCTTGGGAGCTGAATTAAAGGGGAAGAGACAGCTAAGAAGAGGAGTTGATCTGAACTAGTGATGGTATGATACGTTTTCCATATGCCTTGGCTTTTGCAAAAATACCCCAGAGCTATGGACTCAATCATGTTCCTCCAAAGTTCATATGTTGAAGCTCTATCCCCAGTGTGATATTACTTGGAGATGGGGCCTTTAGGAGGTAACTAAGTTTAGAAAAGTTGTGAGAGTGGGGCCCTCCTGATGGGATTTTTTCTTATTATGGACTGAATTGTATTCCTCCAAAATTTATCTGTTGAAGCCCTCACTGGCAATGTTACAGTATCAGGAGGCAGGGCTTTGGGGAGGCAATTAAGTTTAGGTGAATTGATGAAGGTAGGGTCCTTGTGATGGGATCACGGGCCTTATAACAGAATAGTCACCAGAGCTCCTCTGCTATGAGAGTACACAGGAAGAAAGGTGCCATCTCCAAGCCAGGAAGAGGGCCCTGATCAGAAACCAACCATGGTAACACTCCAGTCACACACTTTTGGCTTCTAGAATTGTGAGAAATAAATTTCTGTTGTTTAAGCCACCCAGTCTATGTATGGTATTTTGTTATGGTAGCCCAAGCACACTAAGACAAAAGGACAAGTAAAATTCATGTCAACTTGGACTATTTGTATTAAGTACCATTTGGTTAAAGAAAAAAATCACTTCTCATAGGCAATTAATAAAAACCTGTTTATTCTCAATGGTGCCCAAATATGAGAAGAACAACAACTGTTGTAGAATTGGCCATAGCTTCATGAATGTGGGCTATTCTTTTCTACAGCTAAATTTAAACATTAGAGAAAGGGATGTAGATACTGCATAGCTGTTAAAAGCATGAGCCCTAGAATTGAACAGACTTGGTCAACCCCCTATGAGCTGTGCAATCTTGCTTCAAGTCACTTCAGTTTCCCTATCTGCAAAATGAAGAAAATAAGACTGTCTAACTATGTTGTTAATGTTGATTAAATGAGAATAATCATACAAAGGGCTTAACACTGTTTTTTTTTTTTTTTTGAGACAGAGCCTCAAGCTGTCACCCTGGATACAGTGCCGTGGCA
>CAUYON010103443.1:0-28766 GCA_963573935.1 Arctocebus calabarensis
AAGGGGGGTGGGGTCTTGGGGTCTTGGTGTGTGCCACACCTTTTGGGGGCAAAACACGATTGTAAGAGGGTCTTTTCCTAACAAATGCAACCAGTGTAACATGGTTTCTTATACCCTCAATGAATCCCCAACAATAAAAAAAAAAAAAAAATGAACAAATTACAAACAAAAGACAACCAAAATACAATAACCACAAGATGATCCAGGTATTAAAATGATCACTTAAAAGAGAAACACTTTAAAGTAGCTATTTAACCATGCTCCATGAGATAAATGTATGTATATTTTAAATAAACTTAAAAACAGAAATTCTCAGTTGAGTAATAGAAAACTATATACATAGTCATAGGATGAAATGGAAATCTTAGAACAGAAAAATCTGAAATAAAAATTTTAGTAGATGGGATCAATAGCAAAATAAAGGTAAATGAAGAAAAGTCAGTAATGATAAATAAAGAGCAATAGAATTTGTGATGTTTTAAAGACTAAGGAAAAAATGAGCAAAGTCTTAGGGATATATAGAAAATATTGAAATGTTTAATGTTGTGTTATTTGATTCCCTGAAGGATAGGGTCAAGACATAGATGAATACAAATATATATATTTTGAAGAAGCAGTGACTAGAAACATCCCCAAAGAGAAAATTTTCAGAGTTTAAATATAAAATTATGAGGTTTATTTGTATGCTAACGATAAGTGATCCTTTTTTGGATACAGTAAAAAGGCCATAAGACTGATTAAAGAGGAGTTCACTCATGTGTTTTCCAGCACTTGTGATTTTTTCATTTTTACATTAAGATTACTGAAACTTTGAACTATTTTTGTGTATATAGTGTGAGATATGACACTGTTTTATCCTTTCCAGATGGCCATCCAGTTGCCCATGTCACTGAAATATTTATCTTTTCCTCAGTGATTTAAAAACGGTACCTTTATCATACTCTATCCATATGAACTTGGTTAATGTGCTTCTGGAATATTTATTCCAATCCGTAAGTCTATTTGTCCATGAGTTAGTATCACAATGACATATTATTGAGCCTTTATGTTTATTTATTAACATCATATTTATGAGTATTTTTTAGCATCTGATAGCCATTATCTTCTTTTATTACTTGCCATTGCAGTACTTTCCTGAGTATTTTACCTTCTTTGTTTTCTACTTAAAATTTAGAATCAATTTGTCTAGCTTCAGGGAAACAATTACAATTTTATTGGGACATGTTGTATTTGTATATTCACTTGGGAAGAAAGAACATGTTTTGAGATGTCCATTCCAACCCAAGAGATGTTGACTGGGCACAATGGCTCCTGCCTGTGATCGTGTGCTTTGGAAGGCTGAGGTGAGAAGATCACTTGACATCAGCAGTTTGAAACCATCCTGGCCATCATAGCAAGATCCTGACTCTACTAAAGATGTATTCTTTTATTTTATTATTATTTTTATTTCCGATTAATATGAGGATAAAATGATTAGGCTACATTGTTTATATTTTAAGGTAAAGTTCAAGTTGCAGCTGAGCCCTTCCCCTGGGGGCTGGGCTGTATACCCTTACATTATACACATTAGGTGAGAGGACGCCAAGCCCCCACTCCTCCCCTTCCCTTTTTCCTTCCTTCTCCCTCCCCCCACTTAAATATATTATGTTTTTCTCTTGTGTGGACATGTAATTATTTATCTATTTGCTTCATAGTAGTATCGAGTATATTGGACACTTACTTTTCCATTCTTGTGATACTTTACTAAGAGGAATGGGCTTCAACTACATCCAGGTGAATAAAGAGATGTAAAGTCTCCATCTTTTTCATGGCTGACTAGTATTCCACCATATACCTGTATCACAGTTTGTTAATCCGTTCATGAATTGATGGGCACTTGGGTTGATGTCATGTCTTTACAACTATGAATTGTACTGCAGTAAACATTTGAGTTCAGGTGTATTTTTGATAAAATGACTTCTTTTCCTTTGGGTAGAAACACAGTAGTGAGATGTCTGAATTAAACAGTAGGTCTACTTTTAGATTTTTGAGAAATCTCGATACTGTTTTCCATAAAGGTTGAACTAATTTGCAGTTCCACAAACGTCGTACAAGCGTTCCTTTCTCTCCGTATCTGTGCCAGTATGTATTGTTTTGGCATTTTTTAATAAAAGACATTCTAACAGGAGTGAAGTGATGCCTCATTGTGGTTTTAGTTTGCATTTCCTTGTTGATTATTGATGTTGAACATTTTTTCATATGTGTGCTGGCTATTTGTCTACGTTCTTTTGAAAAGCCTCTGTTTATGTATTTTATCCACTTTTCAATGGGTTGTTCAGAGTCACCCTTCAGAGATGGCAGTGGCAGCTCTGTGAGGCTGTCTAGGCAGTGGATGTGGGAAACCGGTGTGGATACTTGATCTGACCAAATCTCGGTGTATTGGTGGCTCAAGGCTGAAGGGTCTCTGGCTGGGTGTTGGGCCTGGAAGCAATTCTGCCATCCCTGAGAATGGTGGAGACTAAGTGGTGGGACCTTAGGTCTAGGTGCAGATCTGGTATCTCAAGAGCAGCATTTTGGTCCTGGCTGGAGCTCTAGAACTGCAGAACTGGAGCCCTGGGCTCCAGCCTGAAAATTTCAGAGCTGGGGCTGAGGAGGAGCCAGAAGCAGGATCCAGAGGGACAAGGCTGATGTGACCTGAAGGATCAGGTAAGGGCAGAGCAGGTGGGAGAGGTTCTTTAGGTTTGGGGACTATGCAGATGCCAATTCAAGTAAACAGTGTTTATTTCCAGCAGCCCAGGGGCTGTGTCCCTTTCCTGTCCCCAGGACATGCTTTAGCAGTTGTCCAAAGCCTCCCAAATCCCAGCCTGCAGGGCCTTAGTCAATCCCCAGGCTCAGATTCCATTGTACTGTAAGGAAAGGGAGCTTGGATGGGTTCTGGCTGACAGGAGCCTCACCTTGGTCTGCTCCACCTCCAGCCTGCGGGGGCATTGCAAAGCTGAGTCGGGGCTGCCCTGGCACGGTGCATCTTGGAGAATAGGAAGGCTTCCTCAGTTACCCTTGAGGTCCCCTGATTGAGGCTTCAGGATACACTTTGGGGACAGCAGAGGCCGGACCCCATGGGACCCCAACTCCCATCCACAGCCCTCCAGGAACCTTTCCCCAGGTGGCAAGGCGCATTGCCTTCGAGCCGCAGTGGGGTGTATCTCAGAACCAGACGCACGAGGTGGCAGTGGCCTTGGCTCAGGGCCGGGGTTGGGCCGCGCACCAGCGCAGGTGTGCCGTCTAGCTCCGCAGCCTCCCTGCATCCTACAGCCCCCCAGACCCAGCCACAGCTTTCTGCAGGCTCCAGGCCTCTCCTGGGTTGAATTCTAGTGAAATCGTGCTCCCTCTTCTTCTGTTCCCCATGGAATTTCTGGTACACTCTGGCATTTTCCCTCAAAATTACTCCTGAGCTCTGTGTTTCTTTTTCCCCCAGTAGGACTTTTCCTTCTCTCTGAGATGATTCGGTGGCCCGTGTCCTTAGTCCACTGTCTTGCCTTTCTGCTGTAGAAGACCTTACTACACTTTGTTCTTTTATCTCTGTTTCTTAAATCTAATAATTTGGCCTTATTTTTACCTTGCCCTTTACCTTGTATTGTGGACTCACTCCTCCCTTCATGAATTTCACTGGAAACATTTTTATTCTAATATTAAAACTTTTTATTTAAACCGGTATTTTGTGTTTTTCAGTGCTGCTTATGGGTATTCAAATTGACTTGTGGTGTTATAGTTTTCCTCTGTTTATGGCTGTTTTGAAGGAGACTATTTTCAGCAACTAAAATGTTTTCGTTCATTTGTTTTCATATAGTAATTAAGTGGATGTTATATGCTATTTTCTGTTCAAAGTAAAATGTTTGTGTATTTCTGGTGTAGCGATGACGGCTGATGTACACAGAAAAGAGTGGTCGGGTGGCTTACCGTGTGTCCTAGTTAAGAGTTTACATTTGTTCTGTATACAGAGAGGCAGCTTCTTAAATTGACAATGTTTGTTTTTCGTTTGCTGGTTTGGTGTGTTTGTGGTACAAAGGCTTGGTGTGTTTTCTGATATTGTGATTTTGTTTTTATCTTTTAACTTCCATTCCTGTTTTCTTCTAGCCTTTCACTGTCAAGCTTCTAAGGGATGGCTGCCTTTTCTAATCCATACAACTTTCCCCCAGAGGCAGCACCTTCTCCAGCTGTACCATGTCTAGTCCTCCCCAGCCCACACACGTACTTTGATTCACTCAATACTTAGTAGCTGGTTATCTGCTCTCGTTGATATTCACGCATGTTCTCAATAGATGAGCTGTTAGGATGGGACTTTCTCCCTCCAGGGGCATTCGTTCTGTTTCCTAACACCTCTATGTCCTTCTCCTCTCTTTTGTTTTTCTCTGCAATGTTATCGTAACTCTTTACTCTGATGTGATTGTAAAATTATCTCTACTACTTTCTGAGATTTATTTTTTAATTACTTATAACTTGACTTTGTATCACTTTCCATCTTCTGGTTACTCCACGTGTAAAGAATAATCTTGGTTTTATTTGATCCTGTTGTTTATATGTTTGACTTGTTTGGAAAATGTATAGAGAAATCCACTTAGTCACTATTTTGTTATCAGGTGCTGTTTATGAAGTGATGTTTTTAACCTAAGACTCACGTCAATTTCTGCTACATGAGGGTGTTTAAATTATAAATCTTTGGAGAAAGAATAAAGAGTACAAATGAGATATTAGCTTTTCACTCACCTCTACACTCATTTGAATTTCTTGAAAGAAATATATTCCCATGGATATATTGCTTTTGTGATGTGTGAGCATTACCGCTGTATTGAGGCCATGGCACCTTTTCTGTTTGAGAGATGAAATGTTCTCTGTACATTCCTTATTAAGCCTGCAAATCCCTTTGATATAATTGGATTTGAATGGATTGTAAAACAGATGACAAATGGAGCAGAGGTCAATGTTAATAGAACTATCTTTCTCTAAAACTAACGAAAACCGGGGGAATAAACAGTATGACTTCTTCAGAGCTATTGTGGATGGAATTCTATAATTAAACAAGGAGCGGCAACATAAAACAAATGTCCTCAATTCTGAAAATGTTTGCTATTTTAAAACTACCATTTATTTCCTTTGACTGTTTTTGCTTGTTAATGCACTAAATTATATGCATTCAGCCTGCTGGATGATGTAAAAACATTTCAATAAGTACTAGTAACTCTAAAGGGAGTTAATAATTGAAATGAGGAATACAAGGCAATAATGGCTATAATTAGATTATGGGATAAAAGTGTTATAAGCCAAATGTGAAGGTTAGACCAAATTAATAAAATCTCAGTATACGTTTTACAACTTAGAGGGTCTGGATGACAATTTAGATGGGCTAACATTTAGAATGTTAGCACAAGAACACAACTTAGTTATTACTAGGGTGTTAGTATTCCCAGCATTGTTGGTATGCCTCGTGAAGGTCAAAGACAACACCAATGGTTCCAAATTGTCTTAAATTAATTTGACTTATGGGCAATGTCTCAAAAATATACTTGCTCATCTATAAATACATATTCACAGATTTTTTTCAGATGAATGGAAAATGGAGTCTTATTATACAACAAAGTCAGCTCTTAAGAAAAGACTTAGTCTCTGACTTTAGGCTCTTCTCCTAAGCTTTCTTGGGAGGTCCCGTATAGGGGATTCCTCAAAACTATCTACATTTCTTCAAAAGTCCAGAAAAGCAGCATTATCTCCCCAAGATAGTTATTTTTCACGATATAAATGTTCTGTAATATTTACAGAGATAGGTTCAATTATTAAGACTGATCCATGTGATGTGATTACAATTTCAGAAAGAAAACTTCAAATACCTACAGTTACCTGCATTAATCCTTTTTGTGTTTTTAAAAAGCTTTCGTGATAGGTTTATTTAAATGTAAATCTAAACAACAAAAGTAACACTATAATCTCTCATCAGTAATTTATTTGTGTGAGCAAAGGATTAGGAATGTAGTAGGGAAGAGATCGGAACACCAGAGTTCTGAGGGATGGAAAGAAAGAAACATTAGAAACTTATAACATCATTCTTAGTTCATGAAATTTGAAGAACTCAGAGCCAAAGCCTGCATTTAGGTTAGACCAAAATGTTATATATAGATAAAAAATAAAATGTTCAATTATCATCTAGTTGTTTTTCAGCATCACATAGACCATTTGTCAAAAATAAAGATCTCTCTTTTTCCTCTAGATGTCTCAGTATGCAATCATAGCCATAAACACACAAATTTTAGAATATGGTAATTAGAATATGCCATTGTCATTAATTCAAGTTTTAAAATTATAGAAATTAAGACACAGGTAATGTTATACTTGTAAGTTACAACTACATTGCTTGTTTACATCTAATTTAGGTCCTGTGACCCCACTAAACTATAAAAATTCCTTTAAAAACTTTTTGGGGCTGAGCATGGTGGCTCACGCCTGTAATCCCAGCACTTGGGAGGCAGAAGCACGTGGATTGCCTAATCTCCCAGGTTCAAGACCAGCCTGAGCCAGATCCAAACCCTGTCTTTAGAAATAGATGGGCGTTGTGGTGGGCATCTGTAGTCCCAGCTATTTGGGAGGCTGAGGCAAGAGTACCTCTAAGGCCCAAGAGTTTGAGGTTGCTGTGAGCCATGATGCTACAGCACTCTACTGAGGGTGACAAAGTGAGATTCTGTCTCAACATAAATAAATAAATAAATAATTAAAACTTTATTTTAGTAACATTAAGCAACAAACAGGAAAAGAAGTGGAGAAAAATACAGTCATGGAAAATAGAAAACAGGTGAGAGGAAAAGCTGAATTAACAAAATCAAAATAACAAATCCTAAATAAGATGAGGGGATCATTTTTTGAAGAATTTTCAAAAGAGAATACAAGCCCCAAATGCCTCTGGACATAAATGAAGAAAAAGATAAGAGGTCAAAAAACCAGGAAATCCAGTCTAGAAGAAAGGCAAAGAGAATTCCAGAGAGGAAGCAAATGTTGTCCCGTGATGACAACTGGCCAGGAAATAGAGGAGGTTTCCAGGTAGGACATTTCCGAGAAAAAATAGCAACATGTGGTCGCATGGCATGACTGATATTGTTAAAAATTGTATGGAGAGGCTACTGGAAGGTATGGAACGAATGAGCAGTAGATACAAATAAAACCAAGCAGGAAAAAAATAAGTAACATTACACACTAATAGCAAAACACAATATTATTAATAATATTGACATAAAACACATTGATTATTAATAATATTTTCATTGATTATTAATAATATTTTCATGGCTATACCAACTTAGACATTGAATAATTATTTAACACAAAAGTACTGATTGGTAGTGTGGTGGAGGGCATGGCAATCCTTGAAATATTTGTAACCACTAAAAGGAAATATAGGAATTTATACTCTTATTTTGATTTGTCCTTACTGTTAGTATTCCTTTTTCTCTAAAGGAATTTCAAACAGTTGTTTGTTTATTGCCTTTAATATCCTATGGTTATCAACACTAAGAAGAGGGCAGTATCCTGACATCCTTTGGTATGAATCTGGCTTTAGTAGTAATGGACAAATATATTTACAGATTAATGGCACAATCTTAAATGAATGGTATTTAATCATTTAACATATATCTATTGAGTGCTAGGTCTTGTAGATAGAAGCCAGGAAAGAAAAAAAATACTACATATGTTGTTCTCATGAAACTTACATTCTAGTAAGGAGGAAACAAACAACAAGTGTAAGTTTAATCCCATTAATTCACAAAGTGAAAAAAAAAAAAAAGGGATAAAGATAAACCAAATAAGGCAGGCTACTGAGTATCAAATTACATTTATAGTAAAGCAAACACACACCTGGCAATTAATTATTTAATCATCAAAATAATCCTCTAGTCAAATATAATAAATGTATAGAACATCTCAGAATAGGATTTGGCAGGTAAGTGGTTTCTTTCTAAAACACGATATTCAAATATAAGATGAACCTTTAAAAGTGAGAAGTGTTGCCCTTATATCAAGGCCTGCCTGCCTCAGTCCAAAAGTGAAGTTAAGCAGATAGTTTATTGTGAATCCGTCTAAGTTTATGAGAGCTTCTGTAACAAAATGCCATAGGGTGAGTGCCCTACACAATAGAAATGTATTGCTCACAGTTCTGGAGGCTGATGTTCAAAATCAGGGTGCTTCATGGTCGGTTTCCTTTGAGGCTATAGGGGAAAGATCCAGTCCAGCCCTCATGCCTTGGCTTGTAGATGGCCACCTTCTATGGCGTGTGAGCATGCGTGTGTGTTTTCACATTATCTTCCATACATGAGTGCTGTCTTTGTGTCCAAATTTCCCATTTTATAAGGACAATAGTTATAGTGGATTAAGGCTCACCCACCTTAGTCATTTCATTTAAATTGATTACTCTGCAACATTTATATATTCAAATAAGGTCACCCTCAGTTAAGGGGGGTTAGAACTCCAACATCTCTCTCTTTTTTTGGAGGGATCACAATTTAACCCATAACAGCATCTTAGGCCTCTCAAAGGGATAAACCTAGAATTATTGTCATGAGTCTAGACCTATGAAATCTCAACTTTCCTCTAACTTCTGCCTGTAAAAACTGGTCCCTTCCAGTGCACTCTACACACTTTTTGTGATATGGGACTTTTATAGCCTGTTATGGTAAAACCTTTTTATTCCTGGAACTTAGCAGCCCCTTTCTTAGGGACTTGGATCCCATTTTCTGTATCAGTGATGCAAGCTAAATCCCTACATTGAAAGAATTTATATCTCTGTATTTATTTTTATTATTTAAAAATATTAAGGTGGTACAAATACTTTTTATTCCATGATAACTTTTATAATTCTTTAGTCAGTCTTTGGGCTCTTAGTGTGCCCAAAACCTGAACAGTGTTCATTGTACCTATTAGGTGGGTTTTAACTGCTACCTGTCCAGATTTCCAATTACTTTTACTTCCCTCTGTGCTCATGTGTGCCCATCAGTTAGTTCCAATTTATGACAGAGTGCATGTAGTGTTTTTACGTTACTGTGATACTCCACTTAGATTAATGATCTCTGGATCTGTCTATCTTGCTGCAAAGAACATTACTTTATTCTTTCAGGAGATGATTAATACTTCATTGGCATACATACAACACATTTTATTAATCCTCTTATGAATTGATGGCCACTTAATGTTGATTCCACATCTTTGCAATTATGAATTATACTGTAATAAACATTTGCATGCAGCTGTCTTGTTGATAAAATGACTCTTTTCCTTTGAGTGGGTATCTCGGAGTAGGATTGCTGGATTTAATGATAGGTCCACTTTAGTTCTTTAAGAAATCTCCACCCTTCTCCAATAGAGGCTGTACTAGTTTGCAGTCCTACCAACAGTGTATAAGTATTTCTGTCTCTCTGCATCCATACCAATCCATACCAGTGTCTTTTTTTTTTTCACTTTTTAATAATAGCCATTCTGACAGTAGTAAGGTGATATCTTGTTGTGTTTAAATTTTTATTTGCCTGATGATTAGGACATGTTCAGCATTTTCCCACATGTTTATAGCATTTATCTATCTTCTCTTGAAAAACTTCTGTTGATATCTTTTGCCTACATTTTAATGGGATTGTTTGCCTTTTTCTTGCTACTTTTATCAATTCCTTGTAGATTCTGTATGTTGGCCCTTTATCAGATGTTTAACATGTAAATATTTTATCCCATTCTGCAGATTATCTGTTTGCTCTGTTGATAATTTCCTTAGCCGTGAAGAAGCTTTTTAATTTAATTAAGTCACAATTCTTTATTTTTGTTATTTTTGCATTTGTTTTGGGGGTCTTAGTCATAAATTCTTTGCCTAGGCTGATGTCTAGAATATTGGTCCTACATTTTTTCTAGGATTTGTAGTGGTTTCATGCTTTACATTTTAAGTCATTTATCTATCTTGAATTAACTTTTGTAAGTGTTGAGACATAAGGGTTATGCTTCATTCTTTGCATGTGGTTATTCAATTTTCCCAGCACCAGTTACTGAAAAGTGCTTCTTTTCTTGTTATCTGTTTTGTTGAAGATCAGTTGGTTGTAGGTAGCTGATTATATGAGGAATCTCTATTTCTACAGATTTTCTAATGCCTGTTAGAAAATGCCTGTTCTCTGGCTACAAAAATACAACCTTTCCAGCAGACTGGATGGTTTCAGATTTTGATGTTCAAAATCACAACAGGTTTTGGCCATGGATATTTGTCCTTAGTCTCCCATCCTCAGCTGGCCTTCATGTCATCCTCCTCAAGCCCTCAAATAACTCAGGCTATTGAGACTCATATCTTTATTTTAGGCCGGAGTCCGTGTGTGTGATTGTGCATTGCAAAGAATGAAATGCAAAATGTCACACAGAGATTCTAGGTAATACTGCTTTTTATCATTTTTTAATCTAATATGAAGAAAATGATTGATTTGTATCTACCCTTATCTAATAATTCCAGCGGTGATGGAATATCCTCTTAAGCAATGGGAAATGCTCAAGATATTCTGACATCCCAATCTGTTCTGGAGAAAATATAATATTGTATATATGTGTAAGTGTTACATATTTACCTTTTATTGTTTAGGTCTTGTAATTAAGGTGCCTGATCTTCAAGAATTTCTGAAAAGGGGATTTCATCCTCCATGTTTTCTTATTTCATTTCATGCCACCTGTTATGGTCTGAATTGCATCCCATCTAACAAAATTTATCTATGAAACTCTAATTCTCCAGTGTCTTAGAAAGTTATTGTACTATGTATATGTAGGACCTTTAAAAAGACAAATAAGAAATCGTAAGGATGAGGCTCTAACACAATATCAGTGGTGACCTTATATGGAGAAAAAGACACACCAGGGATGTGTATGCATGGAAAAAATATTATTAGACAATATTCCTGAAGGTGGCCATCCACAAGCCAAGAAGAGAGGCCTATAGAGACAGTAACCCAGCTGGCTCTTTGAATCTTGGTCTTTTAGCCTCTAGAACTGTGAGAAAACAAATTCTTATTATTTAAGCCATCTGATCTGTAGTATTTTGTTATGGGAGCTCTGGAAAATTATTAATACACTAACTCACAGTCTATAAAGAAACATCTTTCTGAATAAATAGCACAAGAGTTTTGATTTTTTCAACTTTAAAATTACATTCTTGGTGTGAAGAAATTAACTGAACATCGTCTGGCCGTGTGTTCTCTTCTCACATTTCACAATTCAAGGAATAACAATATAATTGTTAGAGATTTGACACATGAATAGGATTTCCTTTTGTAGAGCACCATGAATATTAATCTCATCTTTTTTTATTTTATTTTCCCGGGTATTTCTTTTTGCTCAATCTCTGCAAGTTTCCTCAGTTTTCTTCAGTATTAATTAGACATCTGAATTTCTGTGCTTTAAGGTTTTTCATCTTGTAATGGAGTCTTTTCTGCTGTGAGGTAAACAGGATCAGAGATAGGACAGATAGAGAAGCCAGTACTGTTTCCCCAAGGAAGCCTGAAAGACCAGGTCATAGTGGCTACCAAGTGGTATCCTTAAGTTTGTGTTTAGCAAACTTTTATGTGCTTATGGATCATCCGCAGATCTCGGTTAAAAAGACCTACCTTCAGTAGGTCTGGATGAACCTGAGATTTTGCGTTTCTAACAATTGTCCTGCTTATGCCAATGTTCCTGGTTTGTAGAACACACTTTAAGTCACAAAAGGTAGCATTTCATGGAGCCTCTTCTTCAGGTCCCTGAGGTACCCAGGAGCAAATTGCTCCTGGCTAACCTGTAAAAGGTGGCTTGAGAACTTGGCAGCATTAGTGCAACCTTTCTAAATCAGCAGAGTATAGCTAGAACATAATCAATATTTAACGTCATGTGGTACCATTATCTTTCTCCTACCTAGAAATGAAAGAAGTAAGGTAATTGTGACTACCTGAGAATTCTCTCTCTACTTCCCACTTCCCACAGATTAGAATTCATGTTTGGGTGATGTGGTTGAGTAGGGCTTAAAAGTTACTTGTGTCTGAAAGAAATTTATAGCAAAGGCACATTTTTTACTTTTATTGTAGGAAGCTACACTTCAAAGATTAGCACATGAGCCTAGAGTATGCTAGGAACTGGTGACCTCAGAAACATAGGAGGGGTGATCAGGTCAGGGGTGAAGGTTTGAACTTAAGTTGGTTTGAACTTAAGTTGGCTGGAAAAAACAGATGACTCTAACTTTCAAATAGTAGAGACTGCCTTCTTTCCTTCCTTCCTTCCTTTCTTTCTTTCCTTTCCTTTTCTTCTCTTCTCTCTCTCTCTCTCTTTCTCCTTCCTTCCTTTCTCTCCCTCCCTCCCTTCCTCCCTTTCTTCCTTCTTTCTTCTCTTTCTTTTATACAACTAAGAAGAGATGAAGGCTAACTCCTCTCTAAACACATGAGAGAATTACAGTAGTAATTCAGGCAGCAGGGGTTTTGTCTCATGAGAGACATTATCAAGTTTTATATGTACGGAAGCTGAAATATTTTTGAAAAATGAATAATCTCAATATTTTTCTTACTTCTTGGGTATCTAAAACCATTCTGAAAATTTACCTCCAAATTAGAATGTGCTGGACAGCCTCAATCTGAGTAAAACACAGGAACCAAGAAGAAGAATTTCTGCATTGTGTCTGCATATAGATCATAATTAGTTTATAAAATTCTACTGTTTTATTAATAATGATTTCATTGTTTGATATACATCTATTTTAGGCCTATGTAGTAACCATTGTGCTAGTCACTGGTGATATATACTTTTATGAATTAGATAATCTGAGTCCTCAAAGATTTTCAGGTCACTGAGAGTGGCATATCCAGGAGCCAAGTGCTATAGGCTGCTATGGGACTTACCTAATGGGTTAGGTAGGGTTTCTTTGAGGATTTAACTATGAAATTGATTTCTGCAGGATGACCAGGAATTATGCCAGAAAATATGGAAGAATTTTTCCAGTTGAGGGATTAATGTATGTTGGTAAGAGTAAGAGGAACTATAAAGTGTTCAGAATTTCAAAAATGAGTGAGAAGGAATGGGCTACTGAGTGTTAGTAGTAACAGTTGAGTGTGGAGGGAAAAGCTGAGCACAGAGTGAAGGGTGGTAAACAGCAACAGAGATTTAGATTATATTCTATGGGAAGCCACTCATGGCAAGAGCAGGAGAATGAATTAGATTTTCACATGAAACTGATGACGGTGTGGAAAATAGATTGAGCCTGGAGACACAGAGATCACTTAGAACATTGCACAGTTATCCAGTGATAGATATAGGCAATTTGAACCAAAGAAATAGAAGTGGAGATGGAAAGAAGTGGATAGACACTGAGAAGATAGAATTGTCAGAACTTGGTGTGGAAGGTTGAGGCTCAGGATGAAAGGGAAAGTAATAAGGGAGAACTCCTGGACACAGACAGATTTCTGGCTTCAGAATCAATATCTGTAAAAACAATTTTCTTCTCAAGACTTAGTAGAGTACTATTAAACCTGATGATGAAAGACTCAAGGCTTGGCGCTATTCCACTGAAAAACACTACATAGCACAACAGTATAAGACAACCGCATCACCCAATTAGTGCAGTCCATAAATAGGCTTCAGTAACTAGCATTTACATAAACTACCCCTTTGTTGGGTTGCTTTTCCAGGCAATTCAGCTCTGCTTGTGGGAATAGGAGAATGCATTCCCAGGAACAATTCCAAAGAAATGTCGTTTGAAAGAAATAAATGACAACATAGTTGTCTCCAACAATCAGGTACTCTGTAAGGAATCAAAAGCAACTAATTTGCATCAATTTCAGTAGATCAAAGGGTGATTTTTAGCTCTCACTTCATAGATTTAAATTCAGGTTGAATAATCAAACAATAGATGACAATGAGTCCTTGGTTAAACATTCTGAATGATATAATGTAGTCTTTTTCTGAAATTTAAATGGAAATCAATATTTTCTTTATCACAAATTTCATACTTTAGGAACCAAAACAGACTGCTTGGTATGATCTCCAACTTTTCTTCACATTCTTCATTCCCTCATTACTAACGCTGTCCTTCAACACATCAAATTATGCATTTTCACAACTCTGGGCCTTTCCTGATAATTCTCACCTTCTCTTGAATTTCCTTCCACTACTTTGCCTTCTACTTTACTGGCATTAAGTATTCTTTTAAATGGTCCCAATCCTTCCTTCTGTAGCACACAGGTGAGAATGAAACATATCCTCCTCTATGCTCCAATAATGGAGGGTATCTGGTCTTGTTGCCATTGTTTTATATTTGTTTACAGATCTGTTTCTCTTCCTTGACCTGAGATGCTTAAGGAAGGAACTACACCTTATTTATTGCAGTATCCTCAGGCCCTAGTGGCTGTGTTATGGATCTGGCTTACAAGTGATGTCCACCAGATGTTTGTAAATGAATTAATGTGAGTTCATTGCCTAGGAATCTTAGCAGAAGACCAATGCACAACCTATGCAAGTTATTCCCAGGGCAATTTAAAAATAATATCTAAAATTTGTAAAGGTAACTTTAAAAAGAGTTTGCTTATCTTTTAAAGATAAATGCAATTAGGATATTATTCTTATAATTAAAGCCAACCAGCTAGGGTTATAACTTTATAGTTCTTAATTGAGAGGCAGGCTGAATCACAAGCTCTCCCATTGTGCCAGCTTTCAACTTAGTGAAGTTGACTTTAACCATTCAACCATTAATCCTTTTGCTGGGAACTTTTTGGCACAAATGATGTGTTCTCCAAAGAAGGGCAAAAAACAGGTCTTATCTCTTCTGTACTAATAATGATTTTCCTTGTTAAGTTCAGAATGGTTGCAAGGTAATTGGATGTAATTATTTGCTAATTTAATTTAAGTTAAACCACTTATCTGCTTCATCATTAGCATAATAGAGTTTCCCCACAGCTCTGTAGAAATTGAACCAAATGGGGGAAAAGGTGTTTTTAGGAGATTACATCAGAGGCAGTGAATTGTAAGGGAGCAGGAAATTACACATGCTGATTAAATTACCTTCTCCTAGAAAACATCACTGGTTAAATGCTTTGTGTTGGCACCTGCTTGTCAGAAAGGGCAGTGAGAGGAGAGAATGTAGCACATTTAGAAGTTAAAGGAAAAGGAAAGTTAAGGAGCAAGTGCAGTGACACCAAGATTTAAAGGGTAGATAGATGGGAATGAATCAATTCTCAGAGATATTTTGAGCAAGCTAGGAGTATTGTTCTCCAATATAAACCTGAAATTGACTACTACTTGCTGCTATCAAAGTTAAAATCCATATAGGTAAGCATTGTAGGAAGACATTTTGGACTAGAGATTTAAAATAGTATAGTGAGGATACTTTTTTTGCTCTTCCCTGTTCACCTCCCCTTGGTTTCTCAAGTCAGGAAATTCTCTCTGGTGCCAGAGTTTAAACCCTCTTGAGCACTGTACTGGAACTGGTTGCTGGATTCCATGCCCTGCTTCCTCATGACAAGCCCACTTTGGGAAGTAGCTGTGTGGACATAGTCTAGGTCATATGATTTCTGAGACATGACTGAGCTACCTTCATAAAAAGGATTTTTCTTCCTGGGCACTATTTATGAAAGAATTCTGATTTCTTACCTTTGGGGAAAAACAAAATAAACAAATAATCTCCAAGAGAGAAATTTTCTTTATATTTTTTTTTTTTCAAATCCCTCAAAATGAAGAAAGTAATTGCTGGGAACGGAGATAACTAAGTGGGGTGGACTGGGAAGCACAACGATGAAAGTGTGGAATCTGAGGAATAGTATGGGCAACAGCCAGACCCCCAGGGCATGTGGAAGGGGATGTTGGGTACTGGGAGTCCCATGACTGGCTCAAGTCAGAGTGCTCATTAAGAATCATATACTCAAAGAATATCAGTAGCTCAAATACCAATCTGCTTACCCCGATACTGCAAAACAGGGCAGAGTGCTAAGAAATTAAGACCAATAAGAAGAAATGAAGGGTTGGCATAGAAGAAACTATGCTTTGTTGACTGCCTATAATGAATCATACATGGATTTTCTAATTTAAACTTCTCCACCACCCAAATGGAGTACAAATGTCATTAACATACCCATTTTATGTAAGAAAACTACTTTGCAAAGAGGTTAAATAAATGTCCTAAAGTCAAAAGGCAAATAAGATTCAGAAGCAGAATACAAAGCTAAATATGCCTGACTCCAAAGCCAAGTGATTTATATAATAAAGTTTTCTGAAGTATTGGGGGTATTTAATTCCAAGTGGTAGGAGCTTCAATAAAGGAGCCTATCTCCTCTCACACTTGCAAGCATATGTATCTATCTTACTAGAGGGAAAGATGGGGCTAAAGGTGGATTTCCAACTATGTTTTGGTATAAATGAATGATGTATCAAGTGCTTGAAGGGACTAGAAGAGCCTGAAAACATTGACCTAGTGAGTTGCAGGAGACAGATGAAAGAAACACAAGGAAGCTATCTGGAAAAGAAACTGACCTCCTTTTCCCAAGAAGTGATTAAAACTTAGACTTGAATACGAGCTTATCATAAATTTGAATACAGAGATATTAATATTAAAATAGAAATATGAAAACCTGTGCATTTTTACAGTTAATAAAATAAATTGGGAATATATTTAGAATAAAAATGTCTTCTATGGCTACTGGAAGAGTGATCTTATAAAGGACTTTGTTCAGTGTCACTGCTGTGGACGGTTAAAACCCAAATGAACAGAACAGTGACAGGGCCTGGAGGGGTTCTAGTGTAAGACCCCTATTGACTCTCTTAGTGGCTGAATAAGGACGAGCCCTCTATGTTTTTCCTCAGAAAGTTCAGGCTAGTTTTTCACTATAGGCCAGCATTAAATGAACTGTTTCCTTCCTTAAATATGCTCCAGAGCACCTGTCTGTTTAGACTCCTAGATTTCTTCAGCCTGAGCTGTTGACCTATGCTCATGTTTGTATCCTGATCTAGCACACTCTTCTGAATAGTTGATCAAATTGTTTTTCCCCTGGGCACATTATCTTTGGTGAGGACCCATAAAAGTGTCTTATTACTTAATTTACTATCTCTCAGTTAAAATTGCAGTGAATGCTTTGAAAAAGATCACCAATTAGAAAGTGTTTCTACAAAATTTTATATTCACACTAATTAATTTTAATTTTTATTACACACCAAATTATATCAAAAGCCATTATACTGTTCTTTGCTATTTTAATTGCTAGATACTTTTGAAAATTAGGCTATTCTCATTAAGTGAATATGCTTAAAATGAATAATACATTTATCTCAGGATATAGTTACCCCAAATGACTTTATCCTTAAATTTCTATTTTTTCTATAAAATATGTTTTAATATACTTTCTTTCTATAATTTTACTTTTAGCTCCACTTTTACCAAACACTAAACTTTAGAGTGTAAAATGAGAATCCTTTTATTTTCCTGTCACGACTTGATGTTTCATAGAGATTCAGCCTAAGGAACACAGTACCTTGACCACTTTCTTATCATTTGTGTCTTCTTATACTCAATCCTTATAGCTCTTTGGTTTTGTGACACCATTCTCTTAGCTAGCTCTCTTCTGAGATTGCTTCAGAGGGCTGTGACAAAATAAATTTGAGACCAAAAAGGCTGGTGATGCTGACAGATACTTTCTGTAAAAAATGTGAAAGGGATTTGGAGATTTTCACTTCAGTCATGACAGAATAATTACTATGGTACTTGCTTCTTGTGCTACAAACAACTAGAAAAGTGACTTCAAAATGTATAACACAATTGTCCTTAGAAATTGGATAAAAACCTAAAGCAGAAACTTATCTCCTGAAAGAAACAAAACAGAAGTGATAATCACGACATGATTCTGCCCAGAGAAACTGAGCAGAACATGAAAGGAGCAGAACATGAAAAGTTTGCTGAATTGAGAAGAGAGACGATTCAGGGAGACTAAAGTAGTGGAAATGTGCACAGTAGAGTGTCAGAGAAGAGAGCAATAGAAAGGAGGTTGAGAAATACAAACAGACCAGATGATGACTATTAATCCATGCTCACTAAGATGAAAATCTATCATACAAGCAAATAATGAGTAGGGCATTAAAACTTGAGAAATTCCCTGTGTTCTCATGGTACATTCTGACCAACCAGAGCGTTCACTACCATGAACACTCTGGACATTCAGTGGTGACTACAAAGAATAAAAGATTAAAGTAATGAATAATATAGGTGAAGAATAAGACTTAAAGCTCCTTATATAGTTTGATTTCTTACCAGAAAGAAATTTAAACAGTTTAAAAAAATTCCCACATTCCGTAATGCAGGAAATAACCAGCATTAATCAAACACTATATTGCTAGACATAAAAAGAAACCTAAAAATGTGTCTAATTTCAGAAAGATTGGTGAATAGAAATAGTACCACAAATAAAAATAATAAAGGAATTAGAAAAAGATATTAAATGGCTATCATAAAACTGCTAAATAATTTTTTCAAATCATGAATAATGAGGAGGAAAAATAGAGAAGTTAGAAAAGTAAAAAAGGAATATTTATGTAAGAAAAATAAAAAAAATTCAGTAGGTGTGATTATCAGTCAACTATCTATTATAGAAAAAAATATCAGTGAGCTTGTAAGCATACATGTAATAACAGAAATACCTTAATACTCAAACATAATGAGAAAAAGACCTAAAATAGATAAGCAGACCTAAAATATATCAGCATAGAAAGTCAAATGGTCTAACATATGTGTAATTGGCGTCTCAGAAGGATGAAGGACAGTAAAATATAAGAAGAACTAAGGACTGAAAATTTCTAAATTGATCAAAACGATAAACCTACATATAAATACTGTATCTTCAACACTACTGGAGCAAGATAAAAAAATAGAAAATCATACCTACGTATATCAAAATAGTATTACTGAAACAAATGTTAGCAAGAAATTCTAAAAGAAAAAGCACATGGAATATTAAAAAAAAACAACACAAAGAATTAAAATATCTAAAACTTGCTCATCAGAAATAATATAAGCCAAAAGACAATAAAATGGTATATTTAAAATACATTAAAAATCACACAAATTTTATATTCATTAAATAAATCCTTTACAAATTAAAAAAGAGAAAATATTGATTTAAGACATAAAATAATTTGTTGCCAGTGGACCTACACTTAAAGTTCTTCAGAGAGAGGAAACATAAATAACAAGGAATAATAAATCTTTGGTTGTTCCTTTTTTTTAAAGGTGACCATACACTTTACATACTTTACATCTGACTCAGAGTCTATTCATAGGTGTTTATCCAAGGAAAATGAAAATATGTCCACATAAAAACTTGAACATGAATATTTTTACCATTTTAATTCATAATAGCCGAAACCTTTACACAACTCTTAACATACCTCAAAAATGATTTGGCAAATCACTTGCAGTCTAGCCAAACAATGGAATAGTACTCAGCAAAGCAATGGAATGAAATACTGACACAATTATGGGGGAATCTCAAAACCCACGGGTTTCCACAAACTCTCTTGGTTCATAGATCCTGTAGTATTTGTTATGCTTTCATAAGTCTTAGACCAAAGGAAATATGTTAAGGTTTGATTAAATATTTTCTGTCCAAACAATTCACAATTATTTATGTATTAACAATTGAGTGTTTGAAAATAATGTATATTAAGTGAAAGAAAAATAATATTATGTATTAATATTTTATAATAGTTTAAAAACTACATTTATTTCCTAATTGCTTTTGTGCAGTCATTGGGCCCAATATAACTTCTTACACAGGAATCAGATTGAACACCACCACCCTTATTTCCTGTTTTGTATTAATTTTCAGGTAATTTTCTTTTACTGCAAAAAATTCAGCTTCACAAAGATTTCATGCATCAAAAGGAGTGTAGCACAACGTAATGCTGAAATGATACATCATTGTAAGGGACTCGTCCACACAGCTTTTGGAAGATGTAGGTATGTTTCGCACAAAATCTCAAGTATGATATTGTGAAATTTCACCACAGTGTTCCTATGTGCCATTGTGCATAATTTTGAAATTACGATCACAAACATTATGTTAGGTGAAAAGAAAAATAACCCAAAGAGTATGCACCATACACTTTATGTCCATGAATTTCTAGATAAGACAAAACTCAACTACTGTGACCCAGAAAGGAATTCATGAATTCAAACTATGTTCAGAGTGATAATGGACATAAAACTTTATCCGTAATAATGAGGCCCTCAGTGTCATAGTTAATACACAGCACTGGAGTAAAGATGTACTTCCAACCAGTTGTATTCCCAGCTGTATCAGGCCAAAAAGGAGTTTTATTCTAACAAATCAGCTTAACAGAATAGAGACAAAAATAAGATATAAGGAGACTGCCAATGATGTTACCTATTCTATTAAAACAAGGGCTGTATCGCTGAGGTGTGAGCCTGATTCCCAGCAGCAGATCATATGAGGCCCTTGGGATCTTTCTTTAAAGATGAATAGCGAAACAAAAACAAACATTTTTCTTTCAAAATTTTGGTTAGGGTTCTACCTTGGCTGTATCATTTTGACATGAAACGTATCGTAATATAACGTCTTTATAGTCATTCTAAGAGCAGGGCAAAGTTCTTTATCAATTGAATTTATACTTCAAGTGACCTCTACTTGCCTTAAAGTTATTAAGACATAGTTTTCAAAGATCATTTGGACAAATAAGACAAAGTGGGATACATGATTGAATTCAAAACAGAGGGAAAACAACAGAGGGAAGAGAATTAATGCCAATGTCTAGATTAAACAGTCACTTTTATAAAGGATCAATTATTTCCCCAATGTATTAGAGAAAGTGAAGTTTTTTCTATGTTAGAAATGCTACCAAATGAAGACAAGTGGGAAGAAGATGAAACGAAAAAGGAACCCCCCCAGCAGGCAACGAAAACAAAAGTCAGATATACAGAGTTTAAACCTGAGTATAAAGGGTTTTAAAAAGCAGTATAAATCCATTTTCTAGAATCTTTGTTTTCATATAGACTCACGTGAATAATTTCGGAGACTAGAAAAAGGTTTACAACTTATTTAGGATGAGTTTACACTTACAATGTTTACACTTATAATAATGAAAATGAGCTATTTTTGTCTTATGAAATGTGATAATTAGCATTTATGTAAGTTCATCTCCCTTATTGACTAGATAATTTTTATTTTAAGAAAAAGAAGTGTCAACAAATATAAGCACAAAATTAAAAATTATCTTCTCTTGAGTTTATGTTTTTTCAGGGATATTTGTTGTAAATATCTGATTTGAAAAATTAAACTTCTGAAATATTTAAATGTTATCGGTTCTGACAGCATGATACAAAGTCTAAGCAATTTGTATTCTATTATCAAGTTAAAGCCTTCAGAATCTTCCAGGAAAAATAAAAGTGACTTATTTTCCTTGAATATGTAACCTGAATCAGCAATCATGTAAATAAAACATGAGAATTTTCGTCTTTTGTTGAAGTATATCATCTAGAAAGAATGTTGCTCCCACTCTCACAGTAAGAAGAAGCACAGAAGAGCTATAGAATCAGAACTTTTTTGACCCATGAAAGCTACGATTAGCCTGAAAAACTAGCATGCAAACTAAGATGGGAGCCTCAAAATAGATCAGGTGTAAGTCCAATCTCACTGGAGCAACAGGAGAAAAATGGGGCCGTGGTACTAGAGAAAAAGAAAACAAACAATAATGAAAGGGTAAAGAATGAATATACGCTAACATGAACGTATATAAAACCTAGGAGCCATAAACAAAAGCAGACACAGGGGGAGGTCACCTTACTGACCAGCCTGTCTTCTTTATGGAGCTCACTTGGAGCTCTTGAAAATGACTGGGTTAAGGCAATGTACTTTCATGGTTAAAAAGGGTCGTGACCCACTGGTTGAGAATCGCTGGACTAAATAAAGCTTGTCTCAGAAATGTAGACAGAGACAGAAGGAGAAGCATGGAAACCCACCGGGTCTTTTGCCCTTAAAGATGAAAGCTTTAAGACAATGCAGGAAGGGCAGAAAACTCTGTCTTTCCCAGGGCAAAGGTAGGGTAACAGAGTGACACTCTGTCTCAAAAATGAAGAAATAAATAAACCAACAAATAAATAAATAGACACCAAACCGGATTATAAGTGCTGTAAATGCAAAAGAAAAGAATTCTATCCAGAATGAAGGGCAAGATAGCTGAGAAAGCCCTACCCTAAGTTCAGGAATACAGAAAGAAAAAACTGTTCTTTTTGTCTCCCATCTGGGCTAGCACGCCCCAAGGAATAAGCTATAGCCATCTTCTAGTAGGAAGGGTGACCGCCTGGAGAGAGCGTAAGTATGCAGGGAAAATCAGAATGTGAAGGTGGAGCATAAACGAGAAAATCTCAGTAAAGCAATCCACATATTAAGGACAAATCACATCACAGGAAGTTGAAGCTGATGGTGTATTGAAAATTATCACAGAGTCAACACGATTAAAATCCAGTTCACCTGCTGGCAAGGTTGACTCCATCTCCTTTGCTTTCACCCTGAGGTTGCTGTGAGCTATGGTGATGCCATGGCACTCTACTGAGGGTGACAGTTTTGAGAATTGTCTCAAAACTAAACTAAAAAACAAACAAAAAATCCAAGCAACCTTTATCCTAACCTGGTTGGAGCTTTGCTCTAAAATGATCTTTGTATACCTACGAATTGTTCTGTTAGTCAAGGGATAAAAATATTTCAGTCGGTTTCAAAATTATTTTCTCTATTTCAAAAAACTACTCATTTCTTGACCCACAGTAGTTCCATGGAAATTAAATTACAGAGCACTCTGATGTGGTCCCATGTTCTGTAACAGAGTCCATTTCATAGTAAATGTGTTGTTTTTTATCATTTTACATAAAAGGTCAGTAAAAATTATATGTAATTCCTCAAAAAGGGCTCTAAATAATCATCACGTCAAATTCATTTTATTTTGACTCAGTGTCAGCATTATGTGACGGTAAAAAGTAAAAGAAGGAAAATCACCCACGAGGCAAGTAATTATCACCAATTCCCAAACACCTAATGCTTTGTAGTTAATGATGAACAAAACTTTGTCATTGTATTTACAACAGCAAATTTCAATAGGATGGATACCAACAGCATGAACTGAGGTTACTTTAACATTTTTTTTTAGAGCTAAGCAGCCTAGCTAAGTCATTTTGGACATGACCATGATAAGTTTCCTCCTCGTTAGATAAGAAGTTACAAGCTCTAACAAAACTGAATAAAACGAGATGTGAATGAAATTTTCATAGATTTTAGGCAAAGATCCTTTTGAACTAAGAAGAACTGAAGACTATGTTCCCATCAAAGGTATTATCATAGAGCTGAGGGTGTTAATAGTGTGAATCTTGACCTTCTGATTTCTTTAAAGTATTTTTACACGGCTCATGATGAGATTAAAAATTGATATTCTTTGTAGACCTCTACAAGGCAGGCATAAGGGTGTTATGACTTGAAGTGACTCACTAGAAAGTCTTTGCCTAATAATCTTACATTTGTGTATGTGCTACAAATTAAAATACTTCTTTATTTTATTAAAAAGAATGGATAATTTCCTCATTCACATTGAAACTTGAAAAGAAACAAACACAATCACAGAAGCTTGCGCGATATATTGTTTGTCACATAAAAACTTATCACTCCACTAGTATTAGCAATTTAGTACTATCATTTATAACTGTCATTTTATTTTCCAGTTATTTAAATACATAATATAACCTTTATTTTTTTTTTTTTAGAAACAGAGTCTCACCTTATCTCCCTTAGTAGAGTGCTGTGGCATCACACAGCTCACAGCAACCTCCAACTCCTGGGTTTAGGCGATTCTCCTGCCTCAGCCTCCCGAGTAGCTGGGATTACAGGCGCCCGCCACAATGCCCCGCTACTTTTCTGTTTTGCAGTTCAGCCATGGCTGGGTTTGAACCCGCCACCTTCGGTATATGGGGCCGGCACCCTACCTACTGAGCCACAGGCGCTGCCCCTTTTAAAGTGAAATGTTATTCTCATTTTAATGGAAACATGCCAGATACTGAATTCTAAATTTTAACATTTTCTTGAAACTGCGTGAACAAAAAATGAAAACAAAACAAACAAAAGTGATCCCAAAACATGTATCCTCAGCAAAACTTGGAAACAAAAAATCAGAAAGTACTAAGTCTATGTACGTGCGTGGCCAAAATAATTAAGTCCAATGAAACCTACATGATCTATCGCAAACAGTGTACAGAATTACTAAATGTGGAGGAATCTAACGCTGGCAAGTCTCAAAATCCACCCCGTATCATTCATTCCCAGATTCAGAAAGACTCTCCCCAAATTTAATTGCCATGAGCAACTCTGAGCCCTCAGAGGAAGAGATAAGTGGGAGCAACACTATTGGAAAACGATAATATTTCACAAAATTACAAATGCATATATTTTTGAATCAGAGATACCTTTTCAATGAATTTGAGCTTCTATGTGTTTGGGCATGTGTATACACACACACACTATAGTGTATCCAAAGTTATTAATTTCAAAGTTGTTAATAAGAGCAAAATAATTGGAAAAAAGTGTCTGTATAAGTAGGAACTAGCTCAATGAATACTGGTATATTCACAAATTAAAATATTACATAATTATAAAATAATGAGGACAGTTTTCACTTAAAACTATAGTGCAGTAATTTTATCAAATTAATCTTTTTCCTGAGAATAACTATAAAAGGTAATTGGAAAAACTAAGCATTCAAAAAATAAAAAATAAAATACACTAGCATTAAGGGTTCAAAATTGTAAAGAAAAAGGGAAATACACTGGAGTGAGTTTCATATCCACCTGCCTTATACCTCAGGGGTATTTGACAAGTCACATCATAAGGAAGGCAGGTTGAGCTGAAGCTTTTAGTAATCTCTATAGGCTGGTGAGATAAAGGCTGGCATTGAAGGTCCTAGATCAAGAAAGATAGGATCGAGCCCCACATACAACATGGAATTTCCCCTCTAAGGCATCTGCTAACTCATAAGCTTCCATGCACAGGGTTAGACACAGAGATTGAGTAAAATGGAGCAACTGGGAGGCTAAAGCATTCAGCCATCTGTGGAAATATGGTGCACTGAAGTGGAGATGACCCAGGTTTTCATTGAGAATATAGATAGCCAATGGCATAGGAGTACATGGTCACTTCTACAAAGGTCGGGAAGAAATTAGTCTTCTATAACCAAGCCCCCCACATTTTTTCAGTTTTCATAAAAGGTAATATAATAAATAAAACCAATTACAGGGAAAAATAAAAGAGCAAGACCAGACAATAGAAACAGATCTCTTGTAATGCAGGTATTATATTAATCAGCCATGCAGTATACAATTATCAAAAAATTAATTATACTCTGAACGGACCATAAACATATTTCAAAAGATTGCTATCAGACAGTAGAATTAAGCTAGGAATCAAACAAAAGAATAGTTAGAAAATCCATAGTTGTTTGTACTTAAGAAATATGCTTTAAATAAATTATGGAAGACCAAGTGTGGTGGCTGACGCCTGTAATCCTACCACTACCCATATGAACAAAAATCATTATACAACAAAAAACATTGTGTTTTTTTATTGTTGGGGATTCATTGAGGGTTATACAACAAAAATTTTTGCACCAGAATGTTTATTGCAGCCCAATTCATAATTACCAAGCCATGGAAGCAGCTCAAATGTCCATTAACCCATGAATGGATTAACAAATTGTGGTATATGTACACCGTGGAATACTACGTAGTAATAAAAAGATGGGGACTTTCCATCTTTTATGTTTACCTGGATGGAGCTGGAACATATTCTTCTTAGTAAAGTATCTCAAAGAATGGGAAAAAAGGTATCCAATGTACTCAATACTATTATGAAACCAATATATAATCACTTACACATTTGTACAAATGATAAAATAAAAATATGGTCTAGAAACAAAGAGGGGAAAGGCGGAAGAGGATTGGGAGGAAGAGTGGGGAGGGTGAGAGTTGGGATATCACCTAACGTGTACGAGGCAAGGGTACATTTCAAAACAACATCGATGATATTATCAATGTCTTACCACAAAAAATAAGTGAGTGAAGTGATGGCATGTTAATTTGTTAGATTTAAGCATTCCACATGGTACATCAAATCATCACATTGTACCCCATAAATGTATACAGTTATGATTTAATAAAAATTAAGTTAAAAAAAATCTAGCCTAGTATAATGCTTGGCACCTGTAGTTCTAGCTACTCAGGAGTCGGAGGCAGGAGGATCACGTAAGCCAGGTGTTTGAGGCTGCAGTAAGTTGTGACCACACCTCTGTACCCTAGACTGATGACAGAGTGAGACCTTGTCTGAAAAAAAAATAGTGAGATAACCCATCTGTAATATAGATAGCTGTTTGAAATATTTGTAATCAAAATACAGTAGTACCACTGTAAGTTGACCACAGAAAGGACTGTAATAAACTAGTCAACAGAGGTTGTCAACATTAGGAACTAGACCTACTGTACGGATACATACATGTGGTGCATGTTCAGGCTACAAAAATTAGGTCAACTTGAGGAGGTGCTCAACCATGGATGTCCTACTCTAAGAATTCTTATATACTTTCATTTCAAATTGTATATAAAACTAGCACATTGTACCCCATCATTGCATTAATGTACACAGCTATGATTTAATAAAACAAACAAATAAATAAATAATAGCTAAACAGTGAAAAAAAAAAGAATTTTTATCTAGTCCTGTGCTTCGTAATGTTTCAGTGATGGACAGCATATACTATGGTGTCCCACAAGATTATAAACCAGTCTTTTCACTATACATCTTCCGTGTTCAGATATGTTTATTATAGATACAATTGCAATTGTCTGCAGTCTTCAGTACAGTCACGAGCTGCCCAGCTTTGGAGACTAGGAACAATAGGCTGTGATACATAGCCTGGGTGTCTAGGAGGCTATGCCATCTGGCTTGGATAGGTCCACTTGGATTCACAAAATGATAAAATCGCTTAGTGGTGTATTTCTCAGAATGGAATCTCATCATTAAGTGATGAGTGACTGTGGTTTTAAAAATTCAAAGAAGTTAATCAGGGTCTACATAAAAGAGAATTTCCAAATTATCTTTAAATGTAATATAAGATTTTCAACATCATTGGTCATTAGATAAATCTAATTAATAAGAATAACGATATTTGACTTTGTACTTGTACCCATAACCAAATCTGATTAACTTTAACCAGGGGTTAAAATCAATGAAACTGATAATAGCAACTATTGGAAAGGTTCTGGCACAACTGGAAATATTACATGCTATAGAGAAGCATGTAAAATTTAACAGAGTATAAATCTGTACAATCAATTAGAAAGTTGTTTGATATCATCTACAAAGTATGAACATTCTCATACTCTATAAGTCAGCAATTCTCCTGTTATGTGTAATTCTCCCCTTGTCTTTATGCAGGAAAAGACAATAGAGATGATATGGTGAGCAGTGCTGTTTTTGATAGGCAAAAAACCAGAGACAGTCCACTTCCCAAACCTAAATCAATGTATAAATGATCTGGAATATACATATCGTGGATACTCAAAAACAAAATAGAGTAAGTTACTTCTACCTGCAACAATATCAGTAAGTCTCACAAATGTAATGCTGAGAAAAGAAACTGGACGTAATAACTATGTGATTTACTATTTCACTCACATGAAGGTCAAAACTGTCAAAATGCTTTTTTGATGATAGGAATCAGAATAGTTGTTAGGAGATGATAGGAATCAGAATACCCAGGAGTATTGACTGGCAGGATGTGAATGAGGCTTCTGGGGCACTATCAATATTCTATATTTTTACCTAGGTGGTGATTTCATAGATTCATCTGACTCCACACTTGAGATGTGTCCAGTGTACTGTGGGCACCTGTTTTTCCTCAGGTTATTGAAGAAGTTAGGATTTCTTTCCTAAACAAGTTTCTGTACATCCATCTCTATATCTGTCTGTATAAAGGAGGAAGTTTTGCATGTACTGGCACAAATAATAATCCATGATACATTATTAAGAAAGTAAAAATGTTTCTTTTGGATACTGGAGCAACCTTTTCTGTACTTCTCTCTAATCATGGTCTTTTATCTCCCAAATCCATAACTATACAGAGGGTGTCTGGACAGCTGGTTACCAAATTTTTCTCCCAGCTTCTAAGCTGCAATTGGGATGACTTGCTGTTCTCTCACGGCTCCCTAACCATCCCTAAAAGTCTTGCTCCCCATTTAGGGAGGGACATACTAACTAAAACAGGAACTTTTCCCTCCTGGAGATCTAGTCATGATCAAAACTCTTCCCTCTAATTCACCTTCCCTGACCCCAACTTGGGAAGTACCCTTTCCTGTTATCTTGTCTTATTCTACTGTTAAAGTTATAGGAGTCGATTCCTGCATACGTAATTCACGAGTAAAGTTCTGGAACCTTCCATCTTCTACGGAGGCAGGCAATGAAGACAGCTAACCACAGACCACCTACACTTGTGAGCCAAAAGAAAGTTTGAAGTTATTATTTAGGAAACAGCAAGAAAAATCCTAATATGGTTTTCTTTTAGCATCACTGAATAAGTGCTTCTGACCTAACGCTGTTCTACCTTTGCCTATTACTAATTACACTAATCAGATTTATGTTTTCCAGAAATGTCATCAAGCCACACGCAATAAAGATGGTTCCAGTCCACGAACCCCTGTA
>CAUYON010103445.1:0-20652 GCA_963573935.1 Arctocebus calabarensis
GCCTGTAGTCCCAGCTACTTGGGAGGCAGAGGCAGGAGACTCGCTTGAGCCCAGGAATTGGAGGTTGCTGTGAGCTGTAATGCCACGGCACTCTATCCAGGGTGAAAGCTTGAGGCTCTGTCTCAAAAAAAAAAAAAAAAAAGAACTCAATAAAAGTGAGAAAATTATACTCTGTATGGTAGCTCAAACCTGTAATTCCAGCAAACTGGGGGGCTGAAATGGGAGGCTTACTTGAGGCCACAAGTATAAGATCAGCTTGGGCAACACAGAGAGATCATTTCTATAAAAAAATAAAAGTAAATCTAGGTTGGCATGGTGGTGCATGCATGCCTGAATTCCAGCTATCAGGATCTTGAGGCTGGAGGGTCACTGGAGCCCAGGAGTTCGAGATTGAAGTGAGCTATGATGACATCACTGTGCTCTAGTCTAAGCAACAAAATGAGACACGTTTCAAAAGCAAACAAACAAAAGTGGGCGATTTATAGGTTCTTATTATTATGGGATGTAACATTTCAGTTTTCTTAAAAGTATTACAAGACATGTAATTCTTCCCACAATGCCTTCCCTATTGGCAAGAAGTCCACATTTTAGCACTGGAATACTGTGGCTCTGTCGCTCCACTGACAGGATTTTATCTGCTAATGCAGGAGCAGCATTTTAATAAGACCTCGAAATTTTTCATATGCTAATAAACATACAAGAAACTCTGATCTACATTCATTTAGGATAGGCTACAGTTCTCTCACATCCCAACAAAAAAGACTGGTCAAAACAGTAGCTCTGAGAATAGGGAAAATCGTACCCTTTACCTCGGAAATTGTAGAGTCCATTAATTAATCCAGTTGTGCAGGTACGGGGCCAAAAGCAAGTGAGGCATCATGAGATTTAAAATGTTCATTTGGCTGGTAGGCGGCTTGCATCTGCAACCCTAGCATTCTAGGGGGTGGAGGGAGAGGATCCCTTGACATCGAGGAACTGAGACCAGCCTGAGTAAAAGAGGAGACCACCCTTTCTCTACTAAAGATAGAAGAATTAGCTAGGCATTGTGATGAGTCCCTATAGTTCCAGGTGCTTCCCAAAGCTGAGGCAGGAGGATTAGTGGAGTCAAAGAGTTTGGGTTGCTGTCAACCATGACGATGTCATGGCACTCTACCTGGGGAGGAGTTTACCAAGAAAAATACGTGAATACAAGCCATGTAGAGTACCTGTTGGAAAAGCAAAAGTTGAACACGACTTGAGTGTTACAAATTTAATACAGTTCTTTCCTTTCTTAAAATGTGATATATGTGTGTGTGTGTGTACATACATATCCCTCTATACATTTCAGTCAACCAAAAAGTGAAAGTAGACTTAAAGATACAAAGAACAAAACAATCTCTCAGACTTTAGGAAGCTCTGCTTAGTAGGAAGAACAGACAGTTACATGAGATGTGGTTAAGTGCAGGAATAGGAGCATGTGAAAGGTGTCTGAGAACACTTAGCAGGTGTCTTGTCCATTTGTGTGCATGTGAGGGTGAGATGGACGCTGGTAAATGAGAGAATTTCATTTCTTTTTAATAGGCTTGATTGCTGTTTACCCATAATGACATTCCAGAAAATTGACATAGCTTTTCTTGCGAGTCATGTATGATCGACAAGCGTCAGGATAAATGTTCTTGCAGGATTTCCTGAAGAGCTTTTGTACAATGGGAGAAAGGGTACAGTTAATTGTGTAGTTGACTTTGAAATATTTTCAAACAAAAAGTGTTAAGATCAGGATTTTGTTTCTTAAGATGATGGTTGAGAATGTATTACAGGATGTAGGGTATTATTTGTGTGTATATGTGTGTTGATATAGTCTCATTTGATCTTAATTAAACAAACCTGTGAATTAAGGTTGCAATTATCCCCATTTTAAGGTCAGACAGTATGAACTTTAAAAAACTTAATTTTCCTAGGTATGTATTTATCTTAAGCAAACAACATAAATAGAAACTAAATAATTTGCCTTCCCATAGTTGAAACTTTGGGCAGGACTATTTAAAGGGACTTTTTAAATTTCCCTCATGAATGAAAGAATATGATAAATGAAAAAGTTCCTTTGCATCTTTTGCTTCTATCTCATGATGGCCTACCTTTAGCTTTCAGGAAAAGGAAATACAGATACTTCTGGGTGATAAAATAAAATACCTCAAGTGATCTAGGTCAGAGTCTAAATAGAGAGATCAGAGTTTTATTAAGTTATGGCTACTACAATCAAGGTGGAAAAAAAACTTGGTCTGCTAACCTGGGCATTTGGTCCTCAGGAGAAAACAATATGATATAATAGCATTACAAATCATAGTCCTCAAAGTAAGTAGCTTCTGTATCAATCTTGTCCAATATGAACTGGTTGTCCAAATCTGGTGGAAATATCTCAGCCTTGAATGTCAATTCATTGTTCTCTTGAAAATTTTATTCACCTTTCTGCTATTCTTGATTTTTTTTTAAACTTCATGTTATTTCTTTCCCTTCCTTGGGGGATTCTCTTAAACATCTTCCTATAACAGATTTAAAATTATTCCTTGGACTTGGAAGAAACATCTATGGAGATCTTTAATATCTGAAAATATTCCTATTCAACCAGCATGCCTAATTTTATGAGTATAAATTTTTTTTGGTTGGAAATCATTTTCATCAGAATATTAAGTTTTTGTCCATTGTATTTTTGCTTCCACAGAGGCTGTTGAGAAATCTCAAGTCAGTCTGATATCTGCTCCTTTGTATAAGACCTTTATTATTTTCTCTAGATTCTTCTTGATTCTTCTCATTGAACGTAGTGATAAATGAAAGTCTACAAACCTGCTTTTTGGAATAAAATTTGATATGAATCTATTTTTAAATTAATAATGTAGTGGTATCTTTTAATCTGCCAATGTTCATTATTTATTTCTAAAGAAATTAAAATTTTCTTCATTCTAACATTTTGTAATCTCATTATGGAAGTGCTAACTCCTGTATACAGGATGTTCTAATCTGATCATCTAATTTAATTAATTTTTATTTTATATTCTTAATAACTTTTTGCTCAACTTTTTTAAAGATTTAAACTTCATAATTAATCTTTATATTGAATTTTCTATTATCATGTTTTAAATTTCAAGTTCTTTTTTACTTTTTAAAATATTTTTCATAATATATAATCAGGGTTGCAATTTCATGTATTTCTGTAGATATTTACAGTAATTTTTAATTTCTGAATAATTTTGGTTTCTAAAAAATGACTTCTATTTATTTATTTGTTTGTTTTTCAGATTAGAGACTTTCTTCTGATATCTGATAATTCATGATTTCCAGCTTATGTATAAGATTAAAAATATTTTAAAAGGAAAACCCTGCATCAAATTGTAAATAGGAGGTATAGCATGATTACCTTGGAATTCACTGTGGCTGATCTGAACGGAATATTTAGTGGGTGATTTCTGGATCTAGCATTTTGGTTATTTCTCCTTGACGAATGTTGCATAGAAGAGTGCTATAAACTCTTATTCATAGGTAAGTCTACCTTCTAGTATTCTGAAAGAACAGGGATAGAGAAGGGGTATGAAGTTTTCAGCATTCAGCACCCATTTTCTCTCTTGTTAATGGTACCTGCTTTTTCAGTAATTCCAAGATTCCTTGAAATTCAAATCAAGCTAGTCTACCCTTTCCAATAGCATTGAGTAGAATAGTGGATAAATACTTCTCACACTCTACACATTGTAAATACTGTACACCTTGAGTGGAATAGCTTATGAACTCTTCTCACACTTTTTCACACTCATTTCTGCTTATTTAGTGGTATACGTTCAGGTGATCCACTGCGTGAAATGTGTTGCTTTCTTTAGTAAAGCGACACCCTCCAACAACAAATAATAAATTCCCTTAGGGTTTACATTTAGTAGAAAAAGTACATCTGATTAATAGAAATCCATTTATATGTATATGTATATAATTAAATTTGCAACAATTTCACAATTATGATGCTTAATTTTATCTTTTTTAACTTTAGAGATGTCCTACAATTCTGAACATATTTTATGAAAGAAAAACAGAAAACAATACATTTGTGAAACTATGTCAAGAAATAGAAATTTAGAGGCATGCTGATTTCCTTGTGAGTTAATGCAATTACAACGATCAACATAAATAATATTCACTAATCTGTACAAACCATATTTCTTCTGTTAAGACAAATATGTTCTTTGTTGTTAAATGTTAAGGATCATGAGAGCGAATTGTGAAAATTTTTACTGAAAGTATAAATATACTAACAAAAGTGAATATTATAAAAATGTGTAAGTTACAGCACATTTACATTTCATGGAATTTTTAATTTATAAAACAAACTAAATAAAATGATGTAGAGGAACAATTTTCAGGCAAATACACTAAAATTACCTTATGATGAGTTTTAAGGGACATACAATGATGACTAAATAGTAGACATCCAAAGTAATCATTATGTGTAGTAGAAAAAGTTCTCTATAAGAAATACGTCTGGTTGTATCTTTGTGCAAAGGAGGAAATTAATAAGAATTGAAATAAATGAGATTGAATATCTTTGTATATGTTTCAGAAAAATAGGCATTTCAAAATGAATCATGAAATGAATTAGGAGTGAAAAGGAATTCTGAGACAAATGAGAAGGCAAGCATGAGATTTAAGGCAATATGAATTCACAGAAAAAGATCCTGTACAATTGAGAAAATAGGAAGTTGAGGTCTGTTCATGCTACTATAGAGCATACAGAACATGAATTAAAGAAAGGTGAAATTAAGAAATAAAGAGCAAATTTCATATTACTTGAGAAAGATGGTCTTGAGCATATTTGTAGTTCTAAAAAGTGACTGAGAAAGTGGTGACGCAAGATGACAACCTAAAGACATCTCCTTGCCGGTTACTAATGGTAAGACGGAGCTGTACAAAAACAGTACTCTGGGCAATAGTGAAACAGCAGGAGATTTCAGGAGCCAATGAGGTCTGGAGTTGAGGAAAAATGATCCATTCACAGAAGGCAATTGTTTGGTACAGGCAGGGGCTAGCTGGTGGGACAGCTCTTCCATGGAAGTTTGTGGATGGTAAAGGTTTATCCTGCAGTGTTTTGATTTTGGACTGGGCTGTTTGCTGGAGCAGCAAGTAGATGCTCACGGAATTGAGTGACCAGGGTTGGATACCTGGTGGAATAGTTCTGCCATCAACTGGTAGGGTGATGCCATTGTGGGAACACAGTATGCACAGGAGAATCAGTCTGTACTGCCCTGCACTGAGTCCTAGTGCACTGTGGGATCTGGCAAAAATATTGAGCTCAACTGTCCATCCTTGGGGTGAGCTGAGTGGCCTCAACCCCCATGGAGAGAACCACTTTGTTGACAGGGGACACTTTCTAATGGGCCTCCTGGGAAGTCTGATGAGAGCTTTGGGACCACAGCCCCAAAGGGACTGAATGCTGACAAAGTATATAGGCTTGGAGTGAGGGCAAAGAGGTCAGGAAGACAAGACTCAGTCTCTTTTGAAACTGGAGAATGGCTCTTGAATCCCCATCACATAAAGTAAATCCAGTATATGGTTTTAGGCTCCTAATGATGTCTCAGTGCCACCTGGTGTCCTGGCAATATATTGTAACACAAACATATAAACATATATATTGTTTTTCATTTTTTGCTTCGTTTTTCACTTTTTGTCCTTAGATTTTTCTCTCATGCTGAGTTTTTGTTTGTTTAGTTATATTTTTATTTGGTCATTTTTACTTTGTTCAATAGCAAAATCTCTTCTATCTTTGTTACAGTTTTCAGTCCCTTTTATTATTTTTCTTTTTTATTTCTCTCATTTTTCTCTTTTGGTAGAGATTTTTCTGCTTTACTCATCTTTCCCACATGAATTTATGATACAATGGCTAAGATAACCATTTTAAACTCCCCTTTATCTTACATAATTGTATTTTTAATTTTTAAACTGATATTTTGTTCATTTTTTTCTCTTCTCTGAGGGCTATGGACTCACAGCATTGATCTAGCTTTAAGAGGTCATTAGCACATAGTCTTGAGTGTCCTTTTTGCTTTGGCCATTGGAAAGAAGTTATTGGTAGGTCCCTACTGTCACATATCCCCCAATTTTGTTCTATATTTGGCTGATGGGGTCTTGTTTTTGCCCAGTCTGGCAAGGAGCTCCTGACTTTAAGGGACATGCCCTGCCTGGCCCCCTAAAGTCCTAGAGCTGTTGATATGTTTAAAGTACCTGTCAAATACCACCATTTCTTCTTTCGCTCTTTCTTTCCTACTGTCCTTTTCCTCTCATTTTCTTCCATTCTTCTTTCTACTCACTTATTCTTCTTTATTTTTTTCTCTTATCTTTTTCTTCTCTTCTGCTCTTCTCCCCCTTTACCCTTATCTTCCTTTTGGCTTTATATAAAAAGGCCACTTCAACTCAAAAGCTCTGAGACATTGTAATGTAAAGTGAGGAAAGTAGTGAGAGGGAAAATGTAGGGAAGATAAGTGAATAATAATAATAATAAAAAACACATGAAGTGAATAATAAAAAAAAAACACCACTGAGCAAATTCTGATAACATGAAAAACCAGAATGGAGCAGCCGCAACCAAGGGATCATGAGATAACTACCACAGAGGAATCTACAGAAGAAGAATGCAAGTGATGGAAATAGAATTAAAAATATGGATGACTAAAACAATAAAGATTGACAAGAAATTGGAAAGAAGAAGAACAAAATAGATGAAAGATATGATGAATGTAGAAAGGATATGGCAAAGTTTGAAGACTTAAAGGAGTCAATATGGAAGTTAAAGCTGCAGTAGAAAGTATCAATAACTTATTAGACCATGGAGAGGAAATAATTTCATATGTAGAGGATAAATCTCTTGAGCTAACCCAGGTGGTTAAAGAGGTAGAAAAGGAGAAGAAGAAAGCAAAATATTCACTAAGATAATAATGAGAATTCATGAAGCATTCAAACATGTGAATTATATGTATTCTAGAAGGGGAAAAAATGTCCAAAGGCAGGAAGCCCTACTAGATAATACAATGAAAACTTCCAAGTAACAGTAAAACTTCTGAAACATTCCTTATAGAGGGATATCAAACTCTAGGTAATCTCAACACAGGTAGATATCTCCAAGATATATTGTAATGAACCCATCCAAAGTCAAGACAAAAGACAAAATTCCACAAGCAGCCAGGGGTAAGCACCAATTGACCTACAGGGGCAGATCTATTAGGGTGACAGAAGACTTCTAAGCTAAAACTTCTCAAGCCACAGGAGAATAGTCATCTACCTTTAATCTTCTTGAACAAACAAAAAACTATTGAGCCCACAATTCTGTATCCTGCTAAACTAAGTATCAAAATTGATGGAGAAATCAAATGTTTTACTGATATGTAAACAGTGACGAAATTCACCATAAGAGCAACTGTACAGAAAATACTTAGACCTATTCTCCACACTGAACATCACAATGGTTCAAGGATCACCAGCAAGATAAACACCCCCAAACTAAAGGACAAAACCGAGTTATTACAATGGCACAAAGTATAAAACTAAGCAAGGCCTTCTCAAAATAGGATAAATAGAACTACATCACACTTATAAATTATCTCAATAAATATGAAATGCTTAAATTCTCCACTGAAGAGGTATAGGCTGGTTGATTGAATAAAAAAGGCTGAAAGCACAAGCCAACTATATGTGATCTCCAGGAAACACATCTAAACTTGAAAGACAAAATAAGTCTCAGGGTAGAGGGTTGGAAAACAATATTTCAGGGAAATGAAAACCAGAAGAAAGGAGGGATCACAATCTTATTTTCAGATACAAGTGTATCTAAAGAACTAAAGTTAATGAAGACAAGATGATCACTTTATACTGGTTAAGAGAAAAAAACATAAGAGATAATTTCAATTCTAAACATTTATACAAATAATTTAAATTCTTCCAATTTCTTGCTTTTTGCTTATAATATAATCTTATACTTAGAAAACTCCAGAGACTCAACCAGAGGACTTTAGGAATTGATCAAGAGTACAGTAATCTCCTGGTATAAAATCAATGTCCATAAATCAGTAGCCTTTTTATATGCCAATGACAGCCAAATTGAGGAGCTAATCACAGATATAATTGCCTTCATAGTAGCTTCTAAGAAAATGAAATAACTAGGAATATACCTAACAAAAGAGGTGAAAGACCTCTACAAAGAGAATTATGAAACCCTAAGGAAAGAAAAAGCAGAAGACAATAACAAATGGAAGAGCATACTATGGCTGGAAAGAATCAACATTATTAAAATGTCTATACTACCCAAAGCAATCTATAGATTCCATGAATTCCCCCATTAAAATATCAACATCATTTTTTGAAGAACTGAAAAATATAGTTCTTCATTTTATATGGAACCAGAAAAAAAATGTGTATGTCCAGGGCAATTTTTTGTAATAAAAACAATAACAGAGGTATCACTCTACCAGAATTTAAGTTATATTACATGTTTACAGTATCAAAAAAGCATGGTATTTGCACAGAAATAGAGACATAGATCTACGTAACTGAAAAGAAAAAAAAAAAAAAAAAACAAGAGATGAAACCAGTCTCTTCGAGCCTTGTGATATTGATAAACCAAAAAAAGCATATATTGGGGAAAAGAACCCCTATTCAATGAAAGGTTATTGGAGAACTAATTAACCACATCTTTAAATTTTTACAAAAATTGACTCAAAATGGATAAAAGATTTAAATTTAAGAAATGAAACAATAAAATTCAAAAGAAAGTGTGGGAAAAAGTCTTGAGGATGTTGGACTGGGGAAAGATTTTATGAAAAGGACTTCAGCATTTGCAACAACAACAAAAATAAACAAATGAAAATTAAATTAAAAAGCTTTTGTACAGACAGGGACACAATAAGTAAAGCAAAAGATAATCTTCAGAATGGAAAACTATATTTGCATATTATGAATCTGACAAAGCTTGATAACTAGGATCTATAGAGAACTCAAATCAATCAACAAAAAAAGGAAATAGCTGGTAAGAAGGTGGAATGCACACTAATACGTTCCTTTTGGAAAGATATTTGGAGAATACTTAGAGACCTAAAAATAGACCTGCCATTTGATCCTATAATTCCTCCACTAGGTGTATATTCAGAAGACCATAATCACATTGTAACAAAGATATTTGTACCAGAATGTTTATTGCAGCCCAATTCATAATTGCTAAGTCATGGAAGAAGCCAAGGGTTCATCAATCCATGAATGGATTAATAAATTGTGGTATATGTACACCATAGAATATTATACAGCCTTAAAGAAACATGAAGACTTTACCTCTTTCATTTTTACATGGATGGAGCTGGAACATCTTCTAGCAAAGTATCTCAAGAAAGAAAGAAAAAGTATCCAATGTACTCAACCCTACTATGAAACTAATTTATAGCTTTCATATAAAGGCCATAACCTAATTATAGCACAAGAATATGGGGAAAGGGGCAAAGGAGGGGAGAGGAGACGGAGGATGGATGGAGGGAGGGTAACTGGTGGGATCACACCTACGGTGCATCTTAGAAGGGTACAGGTGAAACTTACTAAATGCAGAATATAAATGTCTTAACACAATAACTAAGAAAATGCCATGAAGGCTGTGTTATCCAGTTTGATGAAAATATTTCAGATTGTATATGAAACAAGTACATTGTACCCCATGATTGCATTAATGTACACAGCTATGATTTAATAGAAAAAAAAAAGAACTAACAATCCTGTCTATCACTGAGCAAGAGACATGAACAGAACATTCTTTGAGGAAGACTGATGAATTACTAACCTAGATATGAAAAAAATGCTCATTGTCCCTAATCATCAGAGAAATACAAGTCCAAACCACCTTGAGATATCACTAACGCCAATGAAAATAGTTTGTGTTACAAATTCCCAGAGTTGCAGATACTGGTCCAGGTGTGGAAAGAGAGACTTTTACACTGTTGGTGGGACTGAAAACTAATAAGGCCTCTTTGGAAAGAAGCATGAATAATACACTAAGAACTCCCATTAGACATCCTGTTTGATTTCAGAGTTGCACTACTAAGCACCTACCCAGAAGAAAAGAATTATTTCATCATGAAGATATTTGCACTAGAATATTTATTGCAGCTCAATGTATAGTCTCCAAGATGTGGAAATAACTTAAATGCCCACCATCCCAGAAATGGATTAACAAGCTGTGGTATATGTATACCATGGAATACTATTCAGATGTGTGAAAATACGGTGATTTTACATCTTTTGGTTTTGTTGTTAGAGAGACAGGGTCTCACTTTGTTGCCCTCGTTAGAGTGCCATGGCTCACACAGCTCACAGCAACCTCCAACTCCTAGGCTTAGGTGATTCCCTTGCCTCAGCCTCCCGAGTAGCTGGGACTGCGGGCGCCCGCCACAATGCCTGGCTATTTTTTGTTGCAATTTGGTTGGGGCTGGGTTTGAACCCGCCACCCTCTGTATATGGGGCCCCGTGCCCTACCTACTGAGCCACAGGCGCCACCCGACTTTACATCTTTAGTATTAATCTGGATTGAGATGAAAAACATTCATCACAAGAATGGAAAAATCACCCATTCAATATACTCAATTTTATTATGAAGCCATTAGATAATGTAACACATAGTCGCACCAGAGAAAAACTGAATTCTATTCAAGTTTGGGGAAGGGGAAATGAGGAGGCGAGAGGAGGGGAGGTTGATGTGCTCCCACTTAAAGGGCACAAGGTAGGGGGCTTGTAGGGGGCTATGGCATATATTTTGGGCATGGTTTTGACTTTTATTATAAGTGAAATGTGGAGGCTGTGGAAGGTTTTGAGCAGATGAATGACGTAACTCACTTTATTTTTTGCAAGGATCACTTTAGGTGCTCCGGTGAGACTAAACTGCAGATGGTTTGATGTGAGGAAAGATCCTATAGGAAATCATTAAATAACTCAGCAGAAAGTTGATGGTAATTTGGATGAGGATAAAGTCATACATTACTTAAGGATGGGGGATATTTTCCAAGAAATGTGTCATGTGAATTCCTTGTAGGAACATCATAGAATGTGTTTATACAAGTATAGATGGCGTAGCCTACTACACACCTACACTATAGGGTATAGCCTACTGTTCCTAGGCTATGACCTGCAGAGCATCTTACTCTACTGAATACTGTAGGTAATTTTAACACATTGGTAAGTATTTTGTTTCTAAATATGGAAAAAGTGCTATAAAATATGCTATCATAATCTTATGGGACCATCAGAGCACATGTGGTTCATCATTGTCCAAAAGTTCTTTCCATGGCTCATGACTATACCTACAGAGCCTCTGGTTCTTAAAGAGACACTGAACAGGAAATGTCTACTAGGACAATTTGTATTACATTTTCTATTTAATTTAGATGATGCTTAAGGGAGAGAAAAATGCAATAATGCAATATTTTATCCCAAATAATATATCTTTATTATATTGTAGCTATTTAATAATGAAGTTAGTTATGAATATCATAATAACAAGCTTTATCATAGTGTTGGGTTCTGCTCTATGATTAACTTATGTGATTATATTCTTTTGTTATACTGTTAGGTAGGGAAACAAGTATTTTTTTGTTCTTTTTTTTTGAGACAGAGCCTCAAGCTGTCACCCTGGATAGAGGCTGTGGCATCGCAGCTCACAGCAACCTCCAATTCCTGGGCTCAAGCGAGTCTCTTACCTCTGCCTCCCAAGTAGCTGAGACTACAGGCACCCACCACAATGCCCAGCCATTTTTTGGTTGCAGCTGTCATTGTTGTTTGGCGGCCCGGTCTGGATTCGAACCCGCCAGCTCAGGTATACATGGCTGGCACCTTAGGCCATTGAGTCGCCGGAGCAGAGCCGGGAAGCAAGTATTTTTAATGCCTTTTTGTAAGTAGAGAAATTAAGCAAATCTACCACATAGTGTTTTTCTATTTAACTATTATTCTTTTAGCAAAATTATTTCATGCAATTCTATTTTTTCCTCCTTCTTTTAATTCCTATGGAGTCTGCCCGCAATGCTGTGATCTCTCTTTGAAGGACTACCCCTTTGATTAGTTCTCTATAATAACTCTTCTTTTTCTTGTCTTCTTATAGAATTTACCTGAAGACATTTTTATTCTTTTTAAATTTTTTGATCTTCAAACTCTTTCCCTGTCTCTATCTTGCATATGCTTAAACACATCTTACAAATCTTTGGTTATCCCAATCTTCCTTCTTTTTCTTATTTTTTTTTATTAAAAAACCTTCTAATTTTAGATATTACAGGAAGCTGAATTTCTGCTTTTCCTTTGAGAAACAGTGTGACATATTTCATATAATTTTAATCACAGTATCTGTAACCGTCAAATTCACTTTTATGCGTACATTATCTTTAGGAGATGTCTATTTGACTATAAGAATTTTAACACAAATTTTTGAGGGACTCTCAAAACTCACTACTCTTTCAATTTTTGTTTTCTGACTCCTGTTATTCCTAGATTCAAAATGATGTTGTTATCATTAACTCTGATAGGCTATTTAATAAATTATATTAATCTTTACTAGCAAAGTATTCTCAGAGTAAAATATTTTCTTTATTTGCATTTCCACCAATCCAGACCTGGCCCTCATTAGCTCAACAATAGTATTGACAATTTACTGGCTGTTTGCATATGCTGCTTTATAACTACCTGCATACTGTATTTGGAAACTCTATACTGACTTTATGTTTTCCCACAGTACCCAATTTGGTCCTCAGTTACATAAACAATGTGTTATTAAATTACTTCTCTAAATGTATATTACCATACACCAGAATTTTCTAAATTGGTCTGAAGAAGGGAGCAGCTAACTAATGTTTATGAAGTGGAAACTATATGCTAGTCATATAGAAAACAAAAAAAAGGGGCTTTAAAAAGAGTATGTATACACGATATAGTTTCTTCAGAGAGATGTCATTAAACAAGTTAATATGGTGATATTACATGTTTTGGAGAAAGTGGGAAAATCTATTTTGACAAGTAAAATCAGATGGCAAATGCTAGTACAATTAATTAATCATTCTGCCTCTGGTAACACAGAATAATGATTTGAAGACATGGATAAGAACTGCAGGAACAGTTTCTCCCATTTGATTTTTGGATATTTAAACACAAAAATACTGAAGTAGTAGTTGCAAGCTGATATGTTGAGACTGAATTAGCATTGAAGAGCAGTCAGGCCCCTAATGGAACTCCTGGTCATTTACAAGGTCAGTGCTTTTAGTTAGGTATGGAGTAGTTATTGGAAGTTCAACTTAAGAGCAGCTTCATTTCAAGGAGCTAATAGATTAATGAGGGGAGTAATAAATTTCCTTCTCATTACAAAATCTTACTAGCAAAGTTATATGTTGACCTTATAGGAAGTCATAACATTGTAAGATTGTATAAGATGCAATTTTTAGATAAAGCTGCTTAATTATCATCCAATGAAAAACAATTTATAGATGCAGTTCAATAATATATTTATTAACAGTTAAAAAGAAGAGATATATCTAGCACATGAAACCTAAAAATGTCACCATATTTGACCACTACCACCACCACCAACAACAACAACAACAAAAAAACCTGGCAAAATAAGAGAATTTTATCATTAAAAGATGCAATAAATTATGAGCAAAGGATAAGATTAAATTCTGAATTAAAGCTGTAGATAGAAAAAACAAAATACAATTGTAAAGTGACAAACATCATAAGGTATTTGTTCATTACCAGATTCAAGTCCACATGAAAATTAATTCTTATACTGCATAAATATTATTGAACAACACAGGAGATATAATTAATTGAATAAGTACAGTTTCTTTCTTCCTTTTATTTTTTTTTTATCTTTATCTAAATCTATTTGGTCATTTTGTAGCTTTATTTGCTTCTCATCTCTCCTTCTTCTACATATGACCTATTTAAATTTGCCTTTAGGATTTAAATTTTATTTCTACTTCATTACTTCCCTTTTTCCTCCTGTAGCTAAGAAAAGTCAACTAATTTTCTTCCTCTGTGTTAACCAATTTCATATCTTTTTTCAGAAGTAGTAATTGTCTGATGGGACTGTGAAAGAATAGAGTAGAACAGAGTAACTATTTCTGTGTTACAAAAGGAGAGTATAAATTAGTATGTGCCGCATAAAATATATCTATTGAAGGTAGATAGAGACTACTTTAAACCTCACATGCAAGACTACACATATGTCCATTTCCCTCTTTGTTAGGCTTTCCAAATCCAAATATTAGGTTTAAATGTAAGGAATTAGTTGAAGACACCTTTAATTCATATCTTTCGATGTACATATGAATACACACACATATAAAGAGAAAATACACTATGTTTTTAAATGAATTGTGACTAAAGATTCCATTTCTTTAAGGGATGGAGTAGTTTGCATCAGGAGATCATTCCAACAAACACAACTAGAAAATCCAGATAGCACAGAGGGATGTTCTCTCTGAAGGCATCAGAGACCTGTAGTGGCAAAGAGCTGAAAGAATTGAAACCCCAGAGGAAAGAACTCAGAAAGAGGAGCTATTCTGCATTCACTTTTATTCTGGGGGACTTTGCTAATTCTGAGCACGAACAGGTGCCTGAGAACAAAGTCTTTGTCTTATCGGAGAACTACTGACAACAAGGAATAAGCTTTGGTGGGAACATGAGCTCCAGCATGCAGTACAGGTGATAATCTGAGTTTAGGAATCTATAATAATATCAAGCAACATTTTCTCAGCATTGTGAAAATATTGTGGAATCAGAGGGCAATTGAAAGAGCAGCTTTGGATAGATGTTAGACCCAGAGTTTAAATAATGTTGGTGATCAAGTGGAAATAAGAGGCACGCAACTTTCCTGGGTCTTTAATCCATACGGACTGAGCACAGCCCCTATTGGGATAAGGGATTCAGCATCCACTCTCTCTACCATCTGCCAAGGAAGATAACATCATTTGGTGACTTCTAAAAGCACAACATGTGGCATAAAAAAAATTACTAAGTACTCTCAAAATTACAACCAAAATGTATAGAAAAGTATAATAACCTCATATCTACAGTCATTGCTTTTAGAATTATCTGATAAAGACTTCAAAATGGTGTTGATGAATACATTAAAAAAGAAAAATGAAAATATAGAAAATAGAGAATTTTGTCAAAACTCAGACAACTATGAAAAAGAATTATTTAGAAAGAGGTATATAGTGAAATAGAAATCTTTGCACAGAATCTTTACAAAACAGGATTTAAAAGAGGTCTATAAACATGTAAAAACATGTTAATTTTCTTTTAATTTTGAAAAATATAATTAAAACCACAATATGCTACCACTAGACTACCGTCATGGAGAAAAAGTCAGAAAATAGCCAGTATATATGGAGCAACAGCTATAAATGCTTCAGAAGTCATTTAGCCTTATTTTATAAAGTATAAAATACACATTTACTTTGATTCAGAGATTCATCCATTGGTATATGTCTAACACAAATAGAATAAAAGACATGTACAGGTGTTCAAAATGGCTTTACTCATAAAATACAAAATCTTAAAACAGCACAATATTCTTATCTACTACAGAATTTATATAACATATAATAATGGCATATTATTAGTCAATATGAACAAGTGAATAAAAACTACACAAATCAAAATGGAAGAATTTCCCAAAAGTAATTTTGAGCAAATTCATTCAGACACTAAAGATTACATATGTTACCATTCCATTGACATTAAGCTAATATAAAGAAAAAAATGATGTAAAGTGGTTTGAATTCAGGAAGAGAATTGAATGAGTAGAGCTCAAGGAACAATTGCAAATTATTATACAACTAAGTTGATTTAAAAAAAATTCACATTTACAATTTACTATATAATCTTTTGTTATAATTCAGTAAGGAGTTTTAATTACCGTAAGAATGAGATTTAATTTTAAGCCATGCAAAATTTTAACTAACACAAAATAATTTATACTACCTAAGTAATGTTGGTCTTTAAAGCACTCACATTTGGACTTTACACTGTACCCTTTTGCGGAGGCTAGCCCTACCTGATGTACTGTCTACACTTTTGGTATTCCTTTCTGAATTCCTTCAGCTGTTATATTTAAAAATAGTATTACTACCGTTATTTAATTTCTCTCATCAAAACTCAGTGTATAAGGAATAAAACAATAAGACAAAACAAAGAACTAGAAGAATAAAACAATGCGAATAAAACAAAGAACAAGAAGCTTTACTTTAAATTCTATTAACGTGAAGAGAAGACGAGATTTTGGACAAGAAAAAACTTAAGAGAAATTATTTCAAACACTGTGATATTGCAAATGACAAGTTTGCTTGTCAGACAGTATGGAGATACTTAGAAAAAAAAAAGCAACTCAGATTATCATGATGACATTCGCAAGGAAAAGTGAGAATGAAATAATTGATCTTCCTTGTGTGGCTTGCGAGGGCAATTCTGTTGATATAACCTAGACAGCAGGGCATTTTATTGAAATAGCTGCTCTACTCAACTATGACCACACAGCTGTCATAAATATAACATTTTAAGAAGCTTTTTGATAAATTAAGTCAACTTGCAAGTTTTGAACGGAACATAAGCACGAAATGCACAGCAAGTAGATTCACTGTTTAATGTTCTTATCTGTTGAAAATTGTGTTTAAAGAAAAGTCCAGAGAAATTGGTTCACTGTGAAGCTTCTTAGCGTGCTGAAGTGCAGGTTTCTAAAGTGTTTGTTAAAGTTACGATGGCTGCATTCAAAATTTAAGAGCATGTATAAGTCCTAAAATATCTGACCCTTCAGTCTATCACTGTTCTTGGAATTTATAGCATGTATGTCATTGATTTAGCTTATTTGTATTCAGCTTGACAGCAGACCTGGATTTTGCCCATAAGGCAGTTTCAATTTGCATTTGATCATCAGTCAAGTTGGTGATAGAATCATCCTTTTAGATCTTAAACTAGGTTATAATTTGATGTAAATTCCTATAATAATCTAGTAATCAGAAGTTGGTATTTCCCAGAAGGAAAACTTCATTTCTGTGCCAGCCTGTTCTGTGTGTTTTCGTTTTTGTTTTTTAATCCTGACCCCTAACACTTATTCTTGGAGAAGCCAATGTGTGGGGCCCAGGACTCTATTTTCAGGCCCTCTTTGTAAGAACCACCTGCTGACATTCTTTTTGGTGCTACTGACCAGGGTATGAGGCAGAAGGAAGTTCTGCAGGTGGAATTGTGATTTTTGTCCAACATTTCCAATTGAGTATTTTGGAACCACAGAAACAAAAGGGGTGCCGGCTTATGTCAAACTCAGCCCACTGTTTCCTACAATCACCCCAACATCATGAGGGTGGTCATTGGCCCTTTGGCATGTTGTCCATTATGCATTTCTCTTGAAGAAGTTGTCATTTTCTTGATGAGTAATTCAATGACTCTTGTGTGCTTTTCTTTAACCTGATAGAATCAGTGCTTAGTGTTTTTTTTTGTTGTTGTTGAACCAGGACATTTTTCTTCTTTCCTATCTAAAGAGACGAGATACTTCTTATTTTTACTGGCTATAGATTAAAGGTAAATTGTTTAAGTGTCTTGAGATAAGTAGCTTTGAAAAGCTAATTATTCAACATTTTAATCCAAAATTAGTGACTTTAAACCAGAGCATCTCCATTCGAGTTCAGGCTCTGTCATTTTCCAACTGATATATCAAATAAGAGAAGTTATATAAAAACTTTGGGCTTCACTTTCTCCTTCTCTGTAATGGAACTCATTTTTTACATTTGTTTTATGCATGAAATAAGAGGATTAATGTACAGTACTTAGAAAAATATCTACCAGATATTACACACTACCTTAAGGCTAGCTGTTATTATTACAAATATTATTAAATTACTTTCTTTAATAGGTAACTTGTTACTATAAATTTCGAGGGCCAACTTCTAGTTTATTAATAATCTGCCTGATTGAATACTGAATAATGTAAACTGTTGATTTATTATAAAACTATAATTCAGGCAAAGGAGATTAAAAAAAACATTTGCATCATGAGCTAATATTTCAAAGCAATAACCATTCATCTATTACATGTACCTTATGCTAGTGGAGTCACAAAAAATTAATATCATTCTGTTTTCAAGGACTTTAAGGTCTGATGATATTGTGGCTGGAATTTCTCTCTGTCAGGTTGTCGACCTCAGAGTCGAAGAATAAACCCAGAGACTGTGCAAGTGACAAGACAAAATTTATTGAAAGATAAAAAATAGATAGATAAGGATGCCTCCCGGCAGCAAAGGAAGGACCCCAGTGGGAAGCCCACCTGGGCCTTCTGTCTATGGGTTTATATACTGCTTTCTCTATCCTGGGGTCATGGGGTTTGGGGGAGATGGAATGTATGTATAGAATATGAAACAAGCTTTTGGCCCCAGGGGCCTGTGGGCAGAAGTTAATTTTAAAACTGCCATAGTCGGTCCTTGTTTTGGGGAGCTCTTCTTTGCTCGAGGGGCAGCAGGATCTGTTCCCTGCTCCAGGGAGGCAGCCCAGATGAGATACTGTCAGGCTGCTTTGTATGAGCTTTGTTTATGTCCAGAGAGCGCGGCCTGCAAAGGGCCTGTTTGGCCTTGAGTCTGATCTCACCCCGGCGTAGACCATGGTGGTCTCTGTCTAGCCCGGAGCAGGGAACCCTGTGTCAGTACCAATACTAGTAAAACAGAAGGAACAGAGGAAGAGAGAGAGAGAGAAAGTGCTCCTGAGCACACTTAGGAAAAAATGAGAGTGTCTGAAAGTATTGCATATATTTAGTTCAGAACTATAGGTGTGGTAAATAACTACATTGAATTAAACCCATTGACAAGTTCATTTACTTATTTAGTGTCTCAGCCATTCATGCATTACTTTATGAATTTAACTGACATTAATTAAGTTCCCTAGGTATATTTGTAGCTGGAAAATATTTTTCATAAAAGTTAAATGCACTTTATCTTTACTTTGCCATCCTCCTTTCTCCCCCCCCCCCAGAAAAAAAATATCTAAATTAAAAAAGCAATACTCTATGTTCTGGGATACAGAAGGAAAGTATATTTATTGCAATAGTGGGTTTCCCACAGATAATGTCTGTAGAGAATATAGGCTATTTATATTGTCAGAGAAAAATTTGCATTACAGAGAGCTACCAGGTAAGGAAAACTTGATACTGAAGATTGTTACAACAGGGTTCAAAATTATAGCAGCAGGGAGAGAGATTGAAATCAATGTCACAAAGAGAAAAGGAGGGAGGATTTTTAAAGATTAGTGGAGTGGAAAAGTGAGGAAATCGGTCAGTGCCAGTAGGTAATCCGTGCTTCCCATGCTGCTTGTGAAAGTTCGGTTCCTTCCCTCTCACACAGGCTGGGAGATAAGGGCACTCATCTTACTTTAGGAGCGCTTTTCAAAAGCATGGCTTCCAGGTTCATAAGAAAGACATTCTTGGATATAAAAAACTGACAAGAGGCTGGGAGAAGATTTATACCTCAAAGACTCAGAGAAACAATTTACAATTGGAATCTCTCTAAAGTGAAATCTCTAAGAAAAGGGATATCACAGGTCTGGCATCAGGAGGGAAAACCTTGAAGGCTTACCTGGCCAATATCCTACTTTAATACAGACATTATGTTTGTGGATACTCATAATCAGACTAGAAAATAAAACAAAAGCAACAAAAAACAACCAAAAATAAGAGGAATGTTCCACAGTTAAAGTGTAGCCAAGCAAGTGAGAAGGTTCAATATGTGACTATATTGCTATTACAGTCTTGCTCTCGAATGTTTAACAAGATTCACAAATACTGATAATGAGACTTATCAAAAAACAGAGAGAGGTTTAACATACCCCGTGTCTCATAGTTATAATGAAAACTGCACATGCATCACTGTTTTGATCTTGAACTTTACCCTGTTGATAGGCTAATGCACAATGTGATGATTAAAACTTTCACCCTATTCGCCAGATTATATTTCATTCAATGTGAACAGATGGTCTTTTCTTTAGACAAGTTGTACCTCAAAACAAAAGATTCAGTGTCCTGAATTGTAGAAAATATAGTGAGGAGCGCCTGTGGCTCAAGGAGTAGGGCATCAGCCCCATATACCAGAGGTAGTGGGTTTAAACCTGGCCCTGCAAAAACAAACAAAATACATAGTCTGCCAACCATTTTCTTAAGTCAACATGACATTAGATAAATTAAAAAATATATATCTAATGATGGTGACATTACCTATGAGGACTATGAATTCCTGGGGAGCACATCATGTTTTTTTTTTTTTTTAGTGGTAAGACAGAATTTATTCACAGAAAAGAATACAGAAAACACTAAGGCTCCTGGTAGAGGGAGAGAATTCTAGTAGGGAGAGAGAAGCTCTCTCCGTTTCTCTCCCAGTCTTTCCCCTTTAGGCCTCCTTTAGGCCTTTAGTCTCAGGGTACATACAGGTATATGGGTTCCTTGGCCAGGAAACGAATGAATACAGTTCCTTCCGCCAGGGGCAAGGTGAATGAATGTATCAATGAATGGATACAGTCCATTCATGGAATTGAGGCCTAGGAAATTCACAAGAAATTGACCTAGGCATAGGAGATGGGGGTTCCACATTTAGTCCTAAG
>CAUYON010103447.1:0-32438 GCA_963573935.1 Arctocebus calabarensis
AGCTGTCTCAGAGGATGATCTGTTTTTGCCTTCCATTTCTCTATCTCTTTGTTGGTTTAGGACTGTTTGATAGCTTTGTCTTCCATGTCAGAAATCCTTTCTTCTGCTTGCTCCATTCTGTTGCTGAGGGATTTTACTTTGTTTCTCAGATCTTTGAGGGCTGCAATTTCTCAATGTGTCCAAATCTGTGGTCATTTGGTCTTTGAATTCCTTGACTTCTTGAGACAATTTTTGAAATGCACCCTGAATTTCTAAATCCAACTTTTCCTCTATTTTATTGATCTTGTTTGCAATCCAAATTCTGAATTCAATTTCTGACATTTCAGCCATGTGTTTATGCATAGGATCATCACTTCTGTCCACCAGATTATTTTTATGGGGGGTTGACCTAGTCTAGTTGTTCATGTTTCCAGAGCTTTTCCGTTGATTCCGCCCATGTTTAATTTGACACCATTTGGCTAGATGAGTAGATAAGGACAATTTGGGCTGGGAGTTCTAGGAGTAGTGATTGACCAGTCCTTTGCTTAAAAGGTTGGACTGGTGTCTCTACCTTTTTCCCTAGAGTTTTGCCAAGGACTTGTAGGGAGCTACTGCTTGCAAAACTGGGGACCTTCTTGGTGTAGTGGAGTTAAGTGGCTCTGTCTTATTTTTGCTGATCTTTGTCATACCCTAGAGAATCTGTTACTCTGGATTGAAATCTGAGCTGTGAAGGAACAACAGTTAAGTCACCACGCCCCTCTCAGGCAACAATTGAAAAAGCCAAATCAAACCTTCCCACTACCACACACCCAGGGTACCACTTTGGAAAGTCCTCGGGTGATTAGCCCTGTTGAAGAGGTCCCAATCAATTGTCCTAGCCAGCACGGATCTCAAATGCAAGAGTTAAAAAGTCTCTGGTAACTAGATAGCAGGGATCTCCTGGAAGCTCTAGTATAATTCACTCTGGTGCTCTGTGAGCTCAGGAGGGCACCCCCCCACAAGTAGATTAGTCTGGTAAGGTTGATGACTCCCTCCCCACCTTGCCCCTCTGTCACCCCCAGTCGGTGGTAACAGTTGTGATCCCGTTTCCTCCAATGAGCAGATGCTCTAGAGGTTTGCGCCTGCCTGGGTCACAGTGAGGTCTGTGGCTCCACAGCCAGTCTGCTACTCCCTGTCACTGTTTGGCAGAGGGAGGTGAGGCCTTACAACCTGGGTACTTGATAGGGGCTGGGGCGATTCACTCAGTTCCTGCCCTGTCCCTGATTGATGTTGCTGCTGGAACAGAACAAGTTCGCAGAATTTATTTCTGTCAAGGCTATTTTCTCTGATCAGACTGGGGCTGCAAATAGGTCTGACTCAGTCTGTGACTTCCAGCCCTTTGTCTCAGCTTTCATTCCCCGAGGGCCAGGTTAGTCTGAAGATAAGCAAAGCAGCCTCTCTGGGAGTATTCTAATTCCTGCGCTCTGTCCCAGCTGGTACCGCCTCAGGCATATCCTTCACATGCCTTGGTTTCCAGTCAGCTCTGCCGGTGGCTATCACCAGGGAAGCTGCCCACTTCCCCTGGATGCCCAGAAGACTGAGAGTGTCTCCTCAAAACATCCCCAGGGGTGCAGCTCTTTTTTGTGCCTCAGGAGACCTTCCCTCCAGCCGGGTCTCCTCTTGGCTCACTCCCCTCTCACCACTCCTGAGCCGGAAAACCAGCACAGTTCTGCAACAGTCTGCACCCTGTCCACACTCCTCGAGAAAATCTCCAAGAATCTGGACTCTGTGGGGGACAGGCCTCCAGACCTCGGGGTGAGAGTGGAGGGGAACACCAGGAACACCAACTTGCAGGTAGAGAGTATATACAGTTTTATGCCTGGTGGGAGAGTGCCGCGGCACCCTGGTAGGAGAAGAAAGTCTGGTTTTTAGAGGGTCTCTCCCATGGGGTAGAGTGGGAGGACACCTGAACGCTGCTTGGTTGTTTGTATGTAGGTATGGAGTATACTGTGAACCTCTCTCATGGGGAAGGAGACTCCATCTGTTTGGTTATGTGCTCTGTACCTTTTTGTTTGTGTCTTCGGGGTCTCAGGGTGCCCCAACAGGGTTGATGTGTGCTCTTCGACTTTTTCTTTTGGGTCAGATCCAAACTATCGGCTTTCTTGCTGAGTTTCTGTCCTTTAGCTCTCCTTCTGGAAGGGAACCTCTGCGGAAAGCTGGCTACAGATTGCCATCTTGGCTCCTCCCCCACCTAATAAATTTTCTTTCTCCTTTGGGCAATAAAGAGGTATGAGGTATTAAGAACTCTCTGGGTGGCAGTAGTAAACTGATATTATCACATTTTGAATATATACCTGTTAGTTTTCTTTAGAGGTATTGACATTTAATCATAGTCAGGACCCCCATTGAAATGAAATCATCTCTAATTTCCTTTTTCAGATTGATGTTACTTCTTTTGCCAAAAATTGCCACGAAGATACATGTCACTGTAATCTTGGTGGGGACTGTGAGTGCCTGTGCACTAGCATAGCGGCGTATGCGTACAAGTGCTGCCAGGAAGGACTTTCCATCCACTGGAGGTCACCTACTGTCTGCTGTGAGTACCTTCCTCAACATTCCTGTGGGAACCGTAGAAGGAGGTCCATACAATGGGTGTTTCATCATAGAACTAATGCCATTACACTCAAGAAAATAGAATTCATTTAAAATGACATTTTATTTTACTTTGATAATCTTATGTCAAGATATGTATAAACTGAAAGCACTGAGATACTTTTCTGTTCTCTGCTAACACTGTATCACTTAACATTTAAATTACTTATATACCATCCTCAGAGAAATTGCTTATGATTTTGATCCTTTTATGTCTGTAAAAGTTCATTGTTTTTAAATAAGAAACATTATTTTTTAACATTCATTTCTTTAAATAAGAAACATTATTTTTTAAAAGACACCTGAATTTTCTTTCTGAGTTGAGTCTTTAAACTTTGAATTTACTTAGGGTGGTGGTAAGTCAGCTCTAGAAAGCCTGGGATTTGAGCACTTTTAGTTGACATTTTTAAATTGGGAGATGTATTTGCCCACCTTTAATTATGAAATGTAATAATCATGAAATGTAATCACTTATGACATATCATTAAAGAATCCATTTTCTCAGAGAAAGTTCCTAAATGTGATGCCATTTTATGTTGTTTTGTGTAGTTATTAGTAAATATATGGCCATATCTTACATGCATTTAGTTAAGTGGTCAGCATCTTACAGTTTAAAATTTATTGTTTTTTTTTCTTTTAGCACTTGATTGTGAATATTACAATGAAGGTATGTGGCATTTTAATAAAGAATATCACTGTAATAGTCTATTGGATGTGTTTTCAGATTAAAAGCTCTTAAATAAAGTGTGTTGGGAACAAAGTATAAATAGTTAATGACTTGCTATACCGTAACTCCACAAAAGTTTTTAACTTCTAAAAGTTTTCTAAATTTATAAATACTTGTGTCAATGTATATTCCCTAAAAAGTAAAAAAAAAAAAAAGTATAATTTATGTTCTCAGCATTTGAAAACCCCTAAAAAATAAATAAATAGAATGAGTCAGTGAAGTTATTAATAATTTTTCTAGGCAAAAAGGATAAGAATTGTATACCAAATCCATATCTTTTACCATTATTTAAAATATGAACATTATTCCATGTTCTTAAAATTTGTTGTTATTTTTAATTGACACATACATTGTACTTATTTATGAGGTACAATTGTAGCATTTCAATACATGCCCACATGGTGAAGGATCAAATCAAGCTAGTTAGCACATCCTTTACCTCAAATATCTATCATTTCTTTGTGGTAAGAACATTTAAAATCTTCCCTTTAGCTATTCATCCTTAAAAAAACTGGAAATTTTGTCATTTGTGTCAACATGGGTAAACTTAGAGGACATTTTGCTAAATGAAATAATCCAGGCACAGTGAAACAAATACTATTAATTTATGATCTCACTTGTGTGTGGAATCTAAAAATGTTGCGCTCTTATCAATCAAGAGTGAAATGGGAGTTACCAGAGGTGGTTGTTGGTGTGAGGGTGGTGGGCAGAGAAAAGGGAGGTTTGGTCCAGGGTGCAAAGTTTTAATTAGCTAAGAGGAGTCAGTTCTGGTGACATAATGCTCAGCATGGTGCCTATGATCAAATCGTTATTATGTGGTAGAAATCAAAGAAACAAGTACAAGTGCAATGATAATCACATAAGGAATTAATTTTGCCATCAGTAGGAAAAGATATTTATGTATTACTAGGTTGTGAACTTAATCATATGGTAGTAATGAAAACCTTCTATCCTCACTAAACATCCAGATTTTCAATGAGAAATCTGAGGGATTTTGACTAAAACTAAGGCATATGTAAAGAGAAACAGACAATTATATCCTCAGTGACAATGTCAAAAGCGGAGTTGGAGTCTGCTTTTTTTCAAGTCTAGTTAATAAAGAAAGCACTGACACCAAAACCTAATTCAGACAAGTGAGGCGATGTAAGGAGGTGTCATTTTGTCAGTAACGGGACAAATTCTGGACCCATGATGGATGAGTCAGTTAGAATAATAGTTACAGGAAATGTGGGCAGAGCAACTGATCTAACACTCTTTGGGGTGGCTTACTGAGTCAGGGAGAAATTGTCAGTTAGTTACTTTTACAGAAATGGAGATGATTGATTAAAATGAAAATGAGAATTTTAATTTTTGTCACATTTATGGAAGTTTAATAAGGGAGAACAATTCAATACATTTTCTGTCCAAAATTTTAAACAGACCCATGCATACATACACCCCTAACACACACTCCACAGTAACCCTTTGGAGTCCATGATTAAAATGCAATTGATTGCCTAGTACTGATACAATCAGTAATAGTAAGGGCTTCTGTCGTGGTCACTACTTTATATCATGTAATTTAAACTTCAACATGTTATTACACATATTTTATTTTATTACGACAATTTATTATCATCAACACTCCACAAAGGAAATTGAAGCACACAGAGATTAAATAACTCTCAAAGTCACTTATGTAAAATGTGGTAAATTGGGATTTGTAAGCAGTTTAACCTCAGGAAGCCCATGAGCTTGACCTCCAGGCTATGCGGTCTACATGTTCCAGTGCAGGGATGATCACCACGCTTTGTTATCACATGCTCTGTGTAATGTACACAGATAACGACTTGAGAAAATGCTTCAAAAACGTTCTCACTCAGAAATCCCTGTCTCACCCAGGGTGCTATGAGAATCCCCATCTGTGCCCCGGTGATATCTGGGGTGTTTTCTGTGGATCACCGGACCTAGAAGCAGAATTTTCTTGAATGTCTACCTCTTGCTACTCAGCCCATTTTGCTTTCTGTCAACAAGTCCACTGTATTTCTAGCAACAGTTCTTTTTTCTAATGTGTTACAAAATTCTTCAAACCAGCTCTTCTCATTTCGTTTGTAATACTGCATTCATAATATAGAGGGTGAACAGGAGGCGTTTGTCCTTCACGAGACACTGACAGTCCCGGTGGAATGGTGGGAAAATTTCTTTCTTGTGATCCAAGTAATGGGGAAAATAAGCAGCATCCCCAGGAATGGGCGCATTTGTACAAGTGATGCAGCAGTGATAGACAACCGAACAGGAATATAATATTGTGAAGGTTGTTGACAGTATGGATAAAAAATGGTTTCAAATGATTCTTCTTAATTTGTTTCACTCCAAGTAATTTCGTAACTATTATAAACTTAACTGGTCATTTGTTTTTGGAAATTTGTAGCTGACTTATTTCTTCCTTTAATTATTTGCTTACATGCCAAACATTATGTTATTGAGGTACCTATATAATTTAAAGCAAACATAGAAATAATTAATTATGATTCTGTAGGAAGAAACATTCAAAAAAGTAGTGTGGAGGGGTTCAGAGGTTATAACTGAGGTTATTTCAATAATGCTTAGTTCAAAGATTCTATATAATATCTTCATATTCATTTTTATGGAACTCACTGAAAAGGTAAAGGTTTGGTTATTATTGCTGTGACTAATCAAGGGCTTCAATGTCCTGTTAAAAATTGTTTTAAATTTTAAGTTCAGAGTGATTTTATTAGGCATGATATGCTTATTTCTGTGTCTAAAGAATCACTGCAGGAGATGATTGCTTAGTAGATGGTGAAATTATACTTCTCCCTGCAGAAAATTAATGATAAGGTCAATGACTTTTCTCTCAGTTGCTGGTGAAAATAGTTTAGAAGCAAGACAGCAATTAACTGGGAGTTAACTCAAAAGCTTTAGGTTTTTATACAAATGGATTTCTCGGAAGGAAAATGTCTCTCCAGTCTCCAGGTTGCTGTGAGGGCCATGTACAGCTGGCGAAAGAAGATTCAGTTTATCTGTCTATCTCCTTGCTCATTCTTTTCATTCATTTATTTATTTTTTGAGACACAGTCTCAAACTGTCGCCCTCGGTACAGTGCCATGGTAGCATCATAGCTCACAGCAACCTCCAATTCTTGGGCTCGAGTGATCCTCTTGCCTCAGTTTTCCTATTTTTAGTAGAGACAAGGTCCTGCTCTTGCTCAGGCTGGTCTTGAACTCCTGAGTTCAAGCAATCCTCCCCTGCCAGCCTCCCAGAGAGCTAGGATTATAGGCATGAGCCACCAGGCCTGTCCTCTCCTCGCTCATTTTTATGTTGAATTTTTATGAGGGGCTGCAAGCCCTCCAAGTGTAGTTGTATACATATCTTCTCCATTTTGAATCATATCTGATTATTATTTACATATTCATTGACTGATTTATGCATTATTAACATATTTATACAAATCTACATCTTTATAAATTGAAGCATGTTTGCATCTAAGATGTTTGTTTCATTTTCTTCTTGTCCTTCCTAGAAAATGAGTGGTGGGTACGAGTAATTTAATTTTTTATGGTCTGTGCATAGTATACATTGGTGGTAGGTCCTCTGCTGCCAGGCTCATAGAAAAATCCTCCAGTTCCTTCTTAGGTCCACCTTGATGTGAGGACAAAGTTATCTCAAGTCCTCATTTCTGCTGAACATGTCCAAGTCCTTAGTGGAGCTCTTTTCCTCATGGCTTACAAGAGTCCCCAGTTGCACAGTGGTAACCTGTCCCAGCTTAGGAGCCAGTGAAGGAGATAACTTGAGTCCCTCTGCTTTTCTTCTGGGTCTCAGGATGAAAATTTTGTCTCTCCTTCTCTTCTTACTTGAAAGACTTCTCAACCCTCCAATCCAATGTCTTTTCCCCTTTATTCAGACCTGGTCTTCTGTACTTATGGGGAAAATTCTCTTACATCTTTTTTTTCCATCCCTCTTCAGAAAGTTAAACTGACCTTGACATAAAAATGAGAGAAGAGAAAAAGAGATATATACTGAGGGGAATAAGATGCATCTTTTATGATAACACTTACCACACATTTATCAATGCTTAACAGAACCAAAAATACAAATACACACCTCTACACCTGTTAAAAGGATCCAGCTCAGGGCAGCGCTTGTGGCTCAGTGGGTAGGGTGCCAGCTCCATAAACTGAGCGTGGTGAAACCCAGCCCCGGACAAACTGCAACAAAAAAATAGCTGAGCATTGTGGTGGGTGCCTGTAGCCCTGCCTAGCTCCTCTGAAGGCTGAGGCAAGAGAATCGCTTAAGCCCAAGAGTTGGAGGTTGCTGTGAGCTGTGTGATGCCATAGCACTCTACCGAGGGCAATAAAGTGAGACTTTGTCCCTACAAAAAAAAAAAAAAAAAAAAGGATCCAGGCAGCTCATAATGATGTAACTTAATTTTTGATGATTCAGAAGAAAACTTAAAGTTTTATAATATCTCAGTTATATTAAAATCATTAAATGGAATAGATACTGAGTTGAAAGTAAACTGACCTCATTATCATAAAACCTGACACCTAACATTTTGTTGAATATCAATAAGCTTATTTGTTATTTATATACTTATCTTTATATGATGAAATTAGCAGAAAAATTACTCTGATTGCATCTCAGGTTTGGTTCTAGACATTTACTGTACTAAATGTTTTTTGCTTTCTATGGAACTATGTAAGGATATGGGAAATGATAGCATAAATGAAAAGATTTTTGGCTTACTTTTCTGTTCATCTTCATCTTATTTCTCTTTTTTATAGGCATACTTCATGGATGAAATTTAATAATTCTCAGAACAGTAAAATGTATCTGTCATGAACTATTTTTGTGTGTGTGTGTGTGCAATGAAGCCTACTACAGAGAGCTGAAGTAGAAGATTATAATACCTAGCGCCATCAATACAACTAAACTTCTTATGTTTATTGAAGATAAATTAGAATCTTGGAGTGTTAGAGCTGAAGGTTACTGAGACAAACTTTTTCATATAGATGAGGATCACTTTTTGTGATCCAGGAAGTTTTGTTAACCTTCTGTCCAGCTCTGCTTTACATGTACATAAATATAAACAAGCATATACATGAGGTACCAAAACCTGTATACACATTTTAAGAAATGAAAACCTCATTAAAATATAATACTCAATACATACTGATAACAAAAGCTGAAGTTATGTTTGAATTGCTCTTGTAATTGCAGATGTGACTTGTTATAATTTTAATATAATTTTGTCTTTATTAAAATGTGTATACATTTTTTACTCACCTTCTGTATATATCCATATACATATAGACTTACATGTACACATAATCATGTTTATATGTGTTTAAAATTATATTTTGTAAATATGTATGTATTTATTTGAAATTACAGTATTTTGAAAGAATCAGTTATTTTCTTATAACTGATAAATTTTCTTGGAGAAACTCTGTTTCAGTTGAGATGACGTGGAGTTCAATATCCATCTGAAAGGAGTGTGTCGGGGTCTTCAGTAAAACTTAGGAAGTTTCCATTTATGATAGTTTCCAGTAGGGCTTCCATAATTTGGGGGCAATCTTCTCCTTTATGAATCCCTGTTAGTCGTAAGTTTGGACACTTCATGGAGTCTCCTAGTTTTCTATGTGCCTGTTCTGTTTTCTCTCTCTTCTTTTCTGCCTCTTTGGATACCTGGGTTCCAAAACTTTATCCTGTAGCTCTGAGATTCTTTCTTCTCCTTGGCCTAACCTATTTTTTTTTTCTATTTTTGATACTTTCTACTGCATCTTTATGTTCCCTGATTGTCTCCTTCTTTTCCTTAAGCTCTGCCATATTCTTTCTATATTCTAAATATCTCTTGTCCAACTTTTGGTTCTGTCTTTCCTTTTTCTTGTTCATTCCTTTTATTGTCTTTATCATCCATATTTTAAATTCCTTTTCTGTTAAATCCACTAATTCTTCATAGGTAGAGTCATCTGCATAGCTGCCTCATGGTCCCTTGGGGAGTTGCTCTGTTTGGTTTTTCATGTTGCCCGAGTTTTTCCGTTGGTTCCTCCTCACGTGTTCTTTCTTCTTGTTCACCTCCTTGTCCTCCTTTTTCCTTTTCATTTCCTCCTTTGCTTCAAATTACCTTTTCTCAGAGCTCCCTTCTGCCACAAGCTCAGTCCAGCGTCTGATAACTTTTTAATTGATCAATTTTTTGGAGTTTTTGTTATTAATATTTATTTCTTTAAAATGGCACATTGAAAATTTAAAATCCTATGTCAATTTATAATTCTTTTACTTATATTATCTAGAACTTGGAGAAGGACCATATATGCTGGCAAGTTATGGGCAGACTGGCCTAATTCTGGGTGCCAATATGACTAGTAGAAGCATTTTCTCTTTGCTAAGAAGTAGTGTTCATGGAGATTTTTTTTTCAGTTTTATGATAACTCCAGGCCTTTTCAAAGAGAAGACATCATGTAAGTATAATTGAAAATTAGAATTTAGTTTTCCATGTACATTTTTATATTTTTTTCATTTAGCAAATATTAATTGAGATCTAATATGTTTGTTCTAAGTGCCCTAAAGGACATAAAATAAAATATGACACTGTCATATGAACCAGCTATCTCCTATACATAAAGGCATATATATGTTAGAACTGCAGTTGTTTAGTTGAGTTCTTGATGCTAACATTTCCCTAGTATTAGTCACATAACTAAATTTGAAATTTTTGAAAAACAATCTACTGATTACTAACATTAGAAGGATTTTTATGTCAGATTAAAAGCAATAGAAAAAATTATGGTTTAATATCAAAGAAATTAAATATTAAGAGCACAAATCAGTGTGTAGATAGCCACTGTTTCTGCTTAAAGTCTGTTATACTTCCTTGCCTTGTCTGTCTTGGTTCACTAGTACCTAGTACCTGATCACATATTAACTCTATTTTCAGGAGCAGGGCTGCACCTGTCGTGTTTCTCTGGTACCTGTTCTGACAGGTGGTAGTTTCCTCTCTTGGTTCAGTGAAACTCAGGAAACTGCACTGTTTCTGGGTCGTCTACCAGAGCTACGCATGGCATGTTGCATAAGCTCTGGAAATAGTCACTGACTAACTGAATCTGACTTAACATTCACTTACTCTGAGAAATTGTCCAGTTCTCCAGCCAGAATGAATTCTTTCCATTAAAAACAACTCCCTTAGTTCTGAAAACTCTTATAATGGTCAAATTTTAATTTGTGTAGGTTATATATTTTTTGCTTTTCCTCTTTGTCTCTTGCAGTGCTCAAGTTTTCAGAACTCAATAAATGCTTTTGAAATCATATTGAATTAGAGCACTTCATTTTATGATTTAGAAAAACTAATCCTTTTATTGAAAAATCTGAATAGCGTTCACTTAAAATAAACTTCAAATCTCAATTAAAAATATTGTATCATGAATTTTATAATAATAAAGGAAATTTTCAAAGTCCATTACAAGAAAAGACGGTACTTCTTCAAGCCTAATTGCTCATTAGCTGTTTGATCATCTTTTGGGAAATAGGCAATATTGTGAGCAAATAGTCTTTTCATGATGCAGTAAGATCTTTTGCAGGAACATTTCCTCATTAATAACCCAGTGATGTTGAAATGCATTGCACACCTAAATTGATGTATTTTTCTTTTCTATTACTCTTTTCAATCATCCAATTTAGCTATTAGCACATTTTGTTCATTTAAAAATATTAAAGCTTACAAATACAAATATACGTCCAATTAATTATTTGATTAATTGTATAAAACCATACATTCCAGGGTCTTCATTGATATTTCTTTTTTTTGACCCAAGAACATAATGATCTGTTTAGAAATTAGAACTCACCAGTCTGATTTGTTTGAGATAGCATAGTTATTCGCTGCATTTAAATAATTGCTTTTTCCTTTAGAGATTTTCTAACTCACATCCGAAATCTTTGAGATGGACATTAATTATTTATGGTCGTTGTGTGACACTATGTTATGAACTTTATAAATATGTTTTATAATGTCAGTGTCAAGCTTCCTTCTCTTGACAATCCAGGGAATTGTTAAATCCACTGCTCTGTGTTTTCCAGCACTAGCACTTGTCTCCTTGGAATCAGCTGAGAGGCCAAACTACTTTCTCTATGTTCACAACGACGACACTCTTAGTTTGAAGCTATGGGAGGCAAATTCAGCCTTTCATCGGAGAGCGACATTTTTTCACCATCAGGGACTCTGGATTCCTGGTTACAGCGCATTTGAACTATACAGCAAGAAAGGCTTTTTCATCACACTCACAGATTCCAGCGCCAAAGCTTCAAAATATGATGATTCTGAAGAATTTAAACATTCAAGTAGCTTCAGTATAGAGGGTATGTTTCCTGAGATATTCATAAAGGAAACGCACAGGAAAATTAACATTATGCAGAATATTTACCAGGTTTTAATTGCAAAATCGTTCTTATTGTGTGTAAGTAGATAGAATCTATGACCTTAAGTAAGTTTCCTAACCTCTCTATCCCTTGGTTTATTTATGTGTTAAATGGCAGAAATAGTTATATCTACTTGATAGGGTTACTGTGACTATTAAGTAAGTTGATGGAGATTGGTTAAAACAACCCTAAATGTCCTTATTATTTTTATTACTTTACTTATTACTACCAGTTCTATCTAGAGTTTGGAATCAGAACCCATTCCGAAACCCATGTCACATGGTTTTCTAGTGTTCAATTCTCCTTTTTCTTTCCTGGAAGGCAACTTCTGATTAATCTGATAAGTGCAGCGTGTTTATCTCCATCTTTTGACTATGAGGGTGTCTGGTTTCATTGATCTCTGGAGGATTTCCCTAGTTCAGCAGAAGCCTAATCTTATTTCTAGAGATTTTTAGAGCTGTATGGCTATTGAATCTTCTGAGTTTCACAAAGCAATCTTCACTTCTTTATGCAATGCTTAAAAGTAATGTTTTATTTTTGAAATTCAGGAGCTTCATATCTGCCTTGAGTCTCCAAGCCAATTGTTTCATTCTAGTCTATCCACCTAAAGTAGTTTCAGAGAGCTAATCATTTCTGTTTTCGGTTGTGGGTAAATTTCCACAGATCTCTGTAATCTTTAGATTTTAGAAAAATCCAAATTGAGCTTCAAAGTTTTGCCTATTGGATAGAGTTCCCTATGTGTAAAGGCTCCTAAGTCTGGCAGGAGATTTTGCACAAACCCAGCTGTCAAAGTTCTACAAATGTTCTTACTCTAGTGAGCGGCTCCAAGCAGAGCCAGAGGAGCCTTAATACTCCGACCACTTGTATTCTTAGATCTAGTCCAGTGGGACACACCACTTATTCAGCAATCAGGCAATACAACTTTATGACTTACAGATAGGCAGCAAGAATCAACAGAAGACTAGGGGCTATGGTGGTCAGTCCTCCAAGACTTAGGAAAACTGCCCAGGGTATGTGGAGCCTGTGTGTTTCTCACGTTGCACGCAGCTGTGGGACCCCTACAAGCATCCTGCTCTGCATTTTACACCTCGAGTGCCACTGGGATCACTGAGTGAAACTTCGCAGGACATTGGCTTCTAGAAGGGACAAGGACAGAGGCTAGGCTGTCCCAGGTAGCTCCTTATCTCAGGATAATATATGATTAAAACACTCTATCCAGTTGTTCTGATGACTGCAAGTAGGCAAGAAGGAGCTGGGTCAGTCAAGGTCATCTAGGGAACTATCCTCATACAAAGTGCTCTTCAGCAAGAGTCACTGACACATCTCCATAGCCTTCCATATGAGTGGATATGATACTTTTACCTGTATTTATTTATAGTTGACCTCTTCAAGCCTCTATTTCCTGTTTACTCTAGAAACTCTTAGAACTTGACCTAACAGCCCCACCCGAGGTTCAGAGAACTGAAATTTCAGAAACCCATCTTTGTGGGTTTCCTAAACTTAGGGAACCCTAAGGATCTAGTCTGGTCTTGGAACCAATTCTAGCTCAGGATCCTTGAGCCGAATCACTCATGATTTGTTACTTTAATCTTGAGATGCATAGGTACTTTTACTTTCCAAAAAAGGTTTGTTTTCCTAGCCTGTGGAATGGAATTCTATATCCAAACTATAAGAAACATACTTGCTTTTTAACTTTTATCCTTGTAGAGTCTCTTGTCCAGAGATGGCCTCGAGTTACTACAGAAGTAGACTTGTCTATGCAGTGGGAAGGGGAGAGTGTAAGCAGAGTTTGCAGGAGAAAAACCTCAAGAGTGATCATGTATTATTCAAATATATCCATTTATCTTTTTGTATTCAGAAATATTTATCAAGTAAAAGGCAATATGCTAAGTTTTGTGAGTAGAATAATGATGGCACATCTTCTCTAGATTTGAGGACATAAAATGTGTTTCGTCTTGCTATTTTCCTAATTGTTTGAATTTGGCAAGACATTTGGCTGCTGCAAGCCTTAATTTCTTCATTTATAAATTAAAAATAATCCCTACTCAACAGGATTGTTGCAAAATAAATTAGATTAATGGGCAGAATAAAATAGAATAATGGACAAAAAATTACTTTGCAAAAGTTTCAAAGTGTTTGGTATTATTATGATGTGAAGATTAGTGAAAACCCACTAAACACAGAAAAAGGAAGAAGCAAAGATTTTGAAGTTTCCTTACCCTTCTCCAATCCTTTTAAAAAAGTCATCGGAAAATAGACTTAGTTTAGAGATTTAACCTGAGCATAAAGTATGACCACCAACCGATTACAATGCTTTTTTCTTCAGGTCTGTCTTTTCAAAGCATTATGGTCAAAAAGGGTCAAACCCTAGGAGGGTTCATGCCATAAACTGCTAGTTTTTCAAGCTGTGAGTTAAAAATGAACACAATCTAAACTTTTTCTCCCCCCCTAGAACTCCAGGCAGCCGTGCCTTACAGGAGGATGTGTGAATGGAAGTATGAACCTTGTGCCACGCCCTGCTTTAAAACGTGCAGTGACCCTGAAGGCCTAGCCTGTAAATTTCTCCCACCGTAAGTATTTAGTGGTAAATTGACATTTACGGATTGTGTTTTCAGTAACTTTTATGGAGGGGGCTTCAAAACAGCCATTCTCAAGAACAATCTGTGGCCAGGCACAGTGGCTCACGCCTGTAATTCTAGGACTCTGGGAGGCTGAGGTGGGTGGACTGCTTGAACTCATGAGTTTGAGACCAGCCTAAGAGAAAAGCAAACTCCATTTCACTAAAAATAGAAAAAACTGAGGCAAAAGGATAGCTTAAGCCCAGGAGTTGGAGGTTGCTGTGAGTTACGATGCCATGGCACTGTACCCTGGGTGACAGCTTGACTCTGTCTCAAAAAACACCCCTGAAAGAATAATTTGTGTTTGCAATATACTCACTCATGAATGTATTTTATTTGGATCAAGAAATGGTAATTGAGGGTCTACTGTGTGACTGGAATTCTTACTGCAAGGGACACAGTAAAGAACAAAATGAATAAGTTCCCCCCTCCTAATGGGGCTTACACTGTTGTTGGGCTGAGCAGAAAACAGACAAATATGAACATAAACAGATAATTCAACATTTAGATGGTGAAATGTGATATGGGAAACATAAAGGAAGGTGAGGAGACAGAGTGCAAGGCATGCGTGTGTGTGTGCACACGCATTAACCTCGCTGGTCAGGGAGGAGCACCCTGGCGTCTGGTCAGACATCCAGAGGGACTTAGGGACCTGCCAAGGGGATATCGGGGAAGAGTCTTCCAGTGTAAGAACAGCACCGAGGGACTGGTGTGGAGGCTGAGGGTTTGGTGTGTTTGAGGATAAGCAAGGAGGCCATTAGTTGGTGCAAAATATAAAAAATTGAGAAAATTAGCAGATGAGACAAAAATCACAGTTGTGGGCAAATCATATAAGGTCTCGCAGCCTGTTGTAAAGATGGGGCCTTTTACCCCGAGCAAGATGGTAACCCAGAGTATTTTAGGCAGAGGAGAGATGGGATCCAGTTTCTATTTTAAAACGTTTACTCAGGCTGCTGTGTTGAGAATGGACATTTGGGAAGGGGAAGGACAGGGCCATTAGAATGGTTAAGTAATACAAGAGATAAAGGGGGTTTGATGAGGGATGGTGGCCCTGGAGGTTATGAGAAGTGAGCAGATTTAATATCAGTTATGAAAGAAAGAGGAGTTAAGGGCCTAAGTTTCAGCCTCAGAAATTATGAAGTGTGACACCACATGAAGTTGCCATTTTTGTAGTGCAAAGTGGCCAATACCAATTTCAAATAATTCGGTTTAATGAAGGACTGAGTTGCCAACTACTGAGACGGGAAGATGTTATGAGGAGCAGCTTGGAGGAAACGTCAGGAATTTGGTCTTGAGGATTTTAAATTGAGACAGGAAATTGTTCTCTGGATTTTGTAACCTGGGGGATAGGAAGAGGCAAAATGGAGATAGAGTATAAGCCATTTTTTCTCTTTCTTTTAAAAAAGAGTGTGCTATAAAGGAGAACCAAGAAACGGATCCCTTGTAGGGGGGAATTTTTAAAAGAGAATCATCTTCTCGTGTTTGCAAATCTATTTCTTGTCTCTTCTGGTGGTATCAGGGGGAGAGGCCCCCACAGAGCAGCTAGCGGTGGGAGGACACTGGGAAGGAAGAAGGAGGGCATTGGGCACAGGGGGCTGGGCACAGTGGAAGCCGAGATGGATTCTGAGGGGCCTTGGCTGGTTTAGTCCTTGTACTGGTGTAACCAGCCTCTGAGGTGGTTGAAACTACATCTTCTACCCTTCCACTTAATTGGTCCGTAGCTGCCCTCAGGTTTCTCTTGTGGTGTGGTTGGGATGCAGAGAAGAGACTCAGGAGGAAACCTCACCCCTACCATGCTGCTTCTCGTGTCTTCCTTCATTTCTACTTCCAGTTTGCTTCCTCTGGCTCAAGGTGCCTAATTATTGCTCCTGGTTTTTGCAGCCCTGAAAGGGAGACTCCGGTACTGGGCTGGGGCTTTAACATGCTTCTGTGCCCCTCCTCCACGTCCCCTCAGAACCACCGCCCTTGTTATAAGTGATTGTGCTTTCTGGACGTAGCAAGAAAAGATGCCAAGTAGCCTACCCTTGAGCACATACGCAAATACAGCCATTCCTGTTACACAATATACCTATTATAAGAGTATTATATTTATAAGTTAGAAGCTGAGTAGATTACCAGCTGTATAGGAAAATAAAGAGAAACATGCTGTGTGTGACAAGGATGACATTTTAAAGGAAAAAGTTAGCCGTCTTTTCAAAAAGTATTTATTTATTTTTTTTGAAATTTTTCTTTGGCCAGGGCTGGGTTTGAACCCACCACCTTGGCATATGGGGCCAGCGCCCTACTCCTTTGAGCCACAGGCACCACCCTCAAAAAGTATTTTAAAGGGATAGCTGTGCTTTTGACTGCATAAAACAACTGTAAAATAATTGCATTGCATAACAAAGATTGACTTAATTTGATGATGGCTGATTAGCCCTTGTCTTTTAATGACCTAGTAACTTTAGTTGTTTTTCTCTCACTTCATAAAGTTTAGAGTAGAAAGGAATATCATATACTGGTTAAAGTTTTATTATCCAAATTCATCTTATGAAATAAACACTTGATTATATAAGCTAAACTGTTTATGTGGAAAAAATCATTTGTGAAGCTATGGCTAAATGTGTCTAATAAAACCTCATAAAGTTAAGAGAGACATTAGCTTTTTAAAAAAAATTAAATCATAGCTGTGTACATTAATGCATTTATGGGGTTTATAAAAGGTGATGCCTGGACTTGCTCTATGAACAAGCGCCCTCTGGTGGCAACACTTACCTCTACCGTCAAGTTATTTGTTTCCATTCTGAAGGAAAAGATGTTTTGGACACTTTTAGTACAAATTCTAATTCTATTTTCAGATTCTGTCTATTACAGATGAAGCAGTTGGATACATTTTTAAATATTGTTAACAACTACTAGGGTATCATAGAAGCAGAGAAATAAACGTTTTATACAACAATATTTGCATTAATTCTCTGTAGTGTGTATGAATTACTATGTAGTAATCAGACACGATTATACCCCAAAGATTATGTTTATTTCCTCTGAATTAGAATAAATTGGATTCTGAGTCCCCATACAACAAGAGGAAAATGCAATCTTAGTCTTTATTTTGTCGTCATTCCTCTAGAAGAGAAATATCCTGAGTGTCCGATCGCCTGTCTTTGGCCTGCCGCACGGCTTCTTGAGGTTCGAGACCTCTCTTGATTTCTGTGCTTTACAAGGATTGAGGATTCTTACCAAGGCCAGACATCCTGGGGCATGAACCAGGTCTCCTCAGCCTTGTCCACAACCATCTCCTCCCAGGCACTGCCACGAAGTTGGGCACAGGCCTCCGTACTCTTGAGAACTGTAGCCGCTGCTATCAAGAGCTCTAACCATGTCACACCACCATTTCTTCTACCCTGAGGTCTCTAAAATCTTCAGTGAGTTCAGGATTTAGTAATAGGCAGGGAGGGCCACTGAAGATGTTGGCTTTGTTGTACAAACATCCTCACGGCAAGGATAGTCCAAGAGCATGGCAACCAGCCTGGACACCAAGGAACTGCAGGAGTGGGAAGTGATAGTGTAACAAATATAGATTAAAACTTCAATAAACATACTTCTGCATTTCCACTGCTTTGTAGAACATGGCCTTGATGTGCACCCCATAGTGTAGAGTTTGAATGTTGTGCTTTCAAATTCTGTCTGCACTGTTCCTAATGATATTCCCTTATTATCCATCCACGAGCTTGTGATTTTATGAAATGAAGTCGGTTGGAGGGGGAAGCACATGGAGCACTCTTTAGCCCTTGACAAGGGGATAGAAGAATTTTAGGAGGAATTTATCTCAGTTGTATATGTTAAATGCAGTTTCACTTTTTTTTTGTATTTTAATTTTTTCCCTTTTTCTGCTTTCATGCAAAGGGTTGAAGGATGCTTGCCCTACTGCCCTAGAACTATGATCCTTGATGAGATCACCCTCAAATGTGTTTATCCAGAAGACTGTAAGTGAGAACCTTGCTTAATTTACCCTGAAAAATGAAACACTTGCATATTTTTTCTTCTGTGTGGCAAGTGGTTACAAACAGATGCTTTAGACAGATAATAAACTCTTGTGAGATTCCTTTTCAATATCCCTGCCATAGTTTTTTTTTTTTTGTCTTAATTACTTTCTAAACCACATAAATCTTCCTTCTACACCCTTCCTGTGTTTTCTTTCCCCAAATGTTTTCCTTGAAGCAAAGACCTCTGTATGAATTATACAAGTCTCACTTTAAGCACATAGAGATTAAGAAAGGAAATCTTTGTTTCTTTGTAGGCATACCTCTGATTCCCACAGAGCCAGAATTAATGCCACCGGAGGAGCCATCTGTCCCCATGTTCACAGGTATTGTTACAAACATCACCATTACCTAATCAAATCCTGGCACACCTATCACAGCTGCTGTTGTTAGTCCTGTCCTACTGACTAGGAAACCCAGCGGTCACTTTTGCTCCATCAACTAGCTCTTGCCACATTTTCTAGCTGGCTTTCATATGTGTCCATCTCTTTAGGTGGGATAGATTACTAGGACCTTCCTCACATCTGAAAGCTAAAGCTGCAATCTAGAAATCAGGTCGTACTACACCCCGACTGACTAGGTTCTAATGGGATGCAGCTGTGAGCCCAGGGTTCCTTTGGCGCCTCCGCTTTGCCTCGTGTCCCAGGCTCTGGAAGCCTTCTGGGCTCCCATTCTCCTGCCTCTCCTTGACTTTGAGACTCGCCTCAGAGAAGGATGGAATCAGTCCTCTCACAGTGAGGCTTGGCAAACTCAGTGTGTTATTTCTCCAGGGATTAGAATTGAGAAAAGTGTGAACCTTGCTGAAATAAATTTCAGATATTTATTCTTTCAATTTATTTGATGAGCTTTAGTGGAACATCAGCTGTGTCAGGCACTGTCCTGGCCCTCAGTGGGGGAGGAAGGTAAAAAGTAGAGCTCCTGTCCCCAAGCAGCAGTCAGGAGGCCACTGTAACATGACTGCAGGGCTAAGTGCAAGCAGCCTGCAGGAAAGGCATTCTACTTGTTTTGGAGGTGTGATTTCAGAAGGGTAGTGGGAGGTGTGAGTGGGATGGGCCAGGAGAAGGAGGAAGCATGTTCTGCTAGAAAGGCCAACACGTGTGACCATCTGGCAGTGAGAGTCATGTCACAGGAAGGGACAGCAAGCGGGTCAGAGTGTCTTGAATATGCAGTGCGAGGGGAGTTGCACCAAGAGAGGGAATGGAAAACATTATCGAGGCAGTCACAAGGAGTCTGTGGAAAGAAATTTGAAAAAATTTTAAGGCAATAATAGCCTAATTGCAACTATTACTTCTACCACTATTTATCCTATGAAGATAAATATTCGATAAATAGCTCCTATTTCTCAAATACTTATGTGCTGAGCATTGCGCTAAGTTCTTGGCATACCTTTAATTTTTATAAGAGGCCTGTGAGACAGGTGTTATCACCGTACAGGGAGGAGGATTTGCTATTGTGTTGTGAAATGCTGGCATCATTGCTGTGGTTGTTAAGATGAAGGAAGGAACTAGGAGGCCAGTTCGGGTACTCCATAGAAGCTAGAAGACACAAAAGATTTTCCCTCTGAGCATTGATATCTTGATTTTAGGACTGCTAAAAAGATTTAATTAATTATTTAAATAGGCAAATAATAATTTTATACATTTACCGTGTACAGCATATTGCTTTGAACTGTATGTACACTGTGGAATGGCTACAATGAACTCCAGAACAGCAAGATAATAAATTGATGTTGTTTTTATCCACAAAATTTGTGGTAACTATTTGTAGAACAGCAACAGAAAGCCACTATAGACATTTTTTAACACTATTAGCAATAGAAGATGAAATTACAGCTAGGGAAAATGTCAGCTCTTCATCTTACCTTCTCTGTAGATCATCAGACAGAACATTTTAGAAATCTCTATAGGACTGACCAAAACCTTTAGAAAGTGCCTTACAACCGTGTTTCCCAATCACACCTTCCTTTTCCATGGGTCTCTCCTGCACCACACCCTCCAGCTGAGGTTCTCAGGAGATTAGTAGCCTTAGCTATTCTGCTCACAAGGGACGCATTCTAGACATTTGCCAAGGTAAAGGAGTCAACTTCACTAATTATTTAAAAATACAACCAAATGTGTGACTCCTGAGGAATCTTTAGTGGTACTATTGGTATTTTTGCCTGTTCAGACAATTGTGTTGATGCCATGAAAACACCGAAGGTGTTTATACATGGTGATTAAAAACCAGAGCTCTGGAATCAGCCTTCTTGACTTTGGATTCTGCCAATGCCACTTGCCAGTCTGACTTAGTTTCCTTATCTATAAAACAATAGTAGTTTTATTATCTCCTTCAAAGGATTCCGAGGAGGAACCAATAATCTATACAAAATTTCTCAGCACAGTTTCTGTCACATGTGAATTCCATAGGTGGTAGCTCACCATGCTAGTAATGGGGACGCATCTTCATTTCAACAGGTCCAGAGACGATCACCCCGTCAGAGATCACTGCGTTTGACGTGCTGACACCAACCACAGGTTTGGAATGTGAGGTATGACTGGGCAGCCTCTTCTTATTATTTATAATTTCTGTATATCATCCACTCAAGTTTCTGTAAGTATCCCAATACTTCGAAACTTCTTTTGCCATCCTGTCTAGTCTATCTTTGCTAAAGGATAATAAAAAAATATGTACTACACTGCATCATATGCGTTTTTGTAAACATCCCCCATTAATTAACCTCTAGTCACACTAAGAAAAACAAAACTGAAATGAGGTCTTAGGTGTGATTTCCTAATAAAGAATTACCCAGTGTGGGCTTCTGTGTAAATCAGGCTTTGATAAAATATTCACGAGGCAGCTACTATATGTCAGGCACTGTGCAAGGTGATAAAGGCACACTGGTAAGCAAAAAAGATACAAGTCTTTGGCCCCTGGAGTTAGTAGCTTTCTCCATGGAAACCAGAACAGATAACTTCTTACCTCAAACTTGCCACTCATTCTCATTAATTATTTACTCAACCGATACTTACTTAGCAACATTTCTGAGCTGACACTATTCAGGTATCACAGAAGAAACATTAAAGCAGGAAAAAAAAATCTCTGCCTTTCTGGAGTTTTCATTCTATTGGGGTTTCTGAGGTTGCCAATAAACAAAACAGACCCCTAGGTTATATCAAATGTTAGGAGGTGCTGCTCAGGAGAGAAAAAACCTATTTTCAATAGGATGGTAGAAATCTTTCATTGATAAGGTGGCTTTAGAATAAGACAATCTGAAGACATGGAGAGAGCAAACAATGCAGAGAAAACCATAAAACCAGCAATGATGTTTCATGCAGAGGCAGCAGCAAGTGCAAAGGCCCTGGGGCAGGAACGTTCCTGCTAGAAGATCAAAAGATAACAAGGAGACCATTAATTAAGGTAGAAATAAAAGAGTAGAAAATAGATTATGGAAGGTTTTGTAGATCATTATAAAGACTGTGTTCTTTATTCTAAATGACTGTGTGTGTGTGGCCGCGTGTGTATATGTGTGTGTGCCTGTGTGTGTGTGATTTGCTTCAGGATTATTTCACCTGCTGTTTTGCACGTAAGTTATAAAGAAACAATAGAACCAGTTAGAAGGCTATTGTAAGAATTTAGGCAACACAGACAATAAGGGGACAGATGAGGGTCTGTCCCAGGTGATAGCAGTGGAGATGGTGAGAAACACTTAGATCCAGGACGTATTTTGAAGGTAGAGTCCACAGAATTTGTTGAAGGATTAGATGTGAGAAGTGAGTGCATGAGAAGCATTAACAATTTTAAGATTTTTGCCTTGCACAACTGAAGGGTTGGTGTTAGCCAGCAGGGAGAAATTGTGGAAGTGAAGGTTTGGGGTAGCTGTAATCATGAGTTCAGTTTTGCCATATAAATTCTCAGTGGCTCATGGACATCAAAAGTGTGTGCGTATAAAGATCTGCTGGACATTTATGGAGCATAGGACAGAGGTCAAGCTAAGATAAAATTTTGGATATTCTCAGTGGATAAATGGTATTAAAGTTAAGAGACTAGATAAGATCACAAAGGAGTGACTGTTAGAGAAGTGAGGAGGTCCAGCACAACTTTAATAGGTTGAAGGAAGATAACAAATGTGCAAAAAATATCAACCAGTGAAACTGGTGAAAATAGATGATCTGGAATCCAAGGAAAGAAAAAAATGTGATTTATACATTTTGAAAAATCTAAGATTTACCTACTTCTTCTTGGTTTGCCTGGAAGTTTTGAGCCATATATAAAAATTAATTTGTAATAATCCTGGCAGTTCCCAAGCCACAAACATCCAACACTTGTCACCAGAGAGGTGACAGGTAAATGTACCTGTTTAACTTACATATAAATTCAACTTAGGAACACACCCTAGGAATGATGAACCCATCTCATTCATAACCCGGGGTGAAGTCAAACTGATGTAATTTATGAATATTTAGTGAAATACCTGGAAGTGTTAAGTTGTAATTTTTTAGCTGACATTAACAGATTTTATATTCATATATCAGCAATACACAACATAATATGAAAAGTCAGCTGCTATTGTATAAATCTGGTTGCAAAGTGCTAATCTGGAGAATTTAGAAGACTTTGTTTCATTCAGATGTCTGAGTATAAGGCCAATTCTAATATAAAATCAATTTTAAGGTAAAGATTAAATTAAGTACACACCGAGTACACAGTGTATATCAATAAAAAGTAGTGAAATGTTAATTCTCTATCTTTCAAAATGTTTTTTATTTAAGAAATATACACTATAGCAATGTGAATGTTTAACTAGCTGAGAATGGAAAAGCCCACTAATTTTCTTCTTTTTATTAATAGCCCCAACAGTTTGATCCTGTTTACAACTGTAGCCAATATATATGCCTTAATATGGAATGGAAGTTGTACAACTGGTCTCTTAATTGCCCAAAGGACTTGGAAATGCCTGACTGTGGCTTCCGAGGAAGGCCGGTTCAAGTGAACACAGATATCTGCTGCCCAGAGTGGGAATGTCCTTGTAAGTTTGCACTTCCTAAGTAGCGATCACTTTTTTAATTGGGGAGATGGTCATTTTATTTATTTATTTATTTATTTATTTATTTATTATAATTTTATTGACTCATAATTCTGTACATTGGTGCAATCATAGGGGGAGATGGTTATTTTTTTATGAAGTTATGACCTCATCAAGTCAAAGTTGTTGTTTCGAGGTTCTTTGATTTACAATTTGGGTTCTCGGTGTGTAACTTTTAGAGTTGCTTCTTAAAAACAAAAAGGCTAATTTAAGATTTTTTTTTTAACTAAAAATACAAATATAGTTAATAGACTAAATCTGGTCTCCAATAATTTTTTTTTAGGCCGGTGTTCCATACTGTCAGAACTGAGCGTTATTACATTTGATGGCAACAATGCGGCCTTGTATAGTATGGCTTCTTACATATTAGTACGAATTCCTGGGGAAATTATAGTTGCTCACATTGACAAATGTTCCACAAATCAGGTAGGTCATAATCCATTTTTTGTATTTATTTCTTTCATTAATTTATTTTATTATTATTATTTTTTATTAAACCATAACTTTGTACATTGATGCACTTATGGGATTCATTGTACTGCTTTGATAGACAACGTGAAATGTTTACATTGAACTAAGTAACACATCCATCAAAATTAGTTATTTATAAATAAATCTGTAGCTGATGTATGTTGAAACATCAGGGATTCTCAGAGTAGAAAGAAGCTCAGAACTCACTGACATTACTCTTCTGGTACTGGAATGAACAAAAATTTCATGTGAATATGTTTAGAGGCATACAATATTGTAAAGTAATATTTTAAAAATACAAGTGCTAGATTTCTTTTAAAAGTGTTTCTTTCTTTATTGTCTTTCTTCAGAATGGAAATTCATTTAAAAAGCTGGTGAGTATTTGCAAAGCGTTTAGTAAATTTATTCTGTTTACAGAATAAACTACACTTGCGTTTAACTCCACTACACTTACGTTTAACTCCATAAAGTCTTAATTTTTCTTTCAAATTAAGGCTTCCTCAGGAAGGATCTCTGGACTTTGTTTTAAGAAATTAAATGTGACAACATCTACACATAAAGTACTTGTCAGTCGGTTAGCCAGAAAGGTAAGAACACAAAGTCAAAAATTATTAGATGTTAAAAAATTAGATGAAAATAAGAAACACAATTATTTCCAAGAACAGGCTAAATTGAACATATCTGTGGCGCTTCATTGTTATATCTAATTATTTTCTAAAAATGTGCTTTTAATACTATACTTTTCCCTCAACCATGTGCCAACTGTGCTAAGTATTTCTCCCCTATGAGGTTAATGTAAGGGAAGATGTTAAACATGTGGACACCCTCTGGCATATGTAAGAGGCCACCCTTCTTTGTGCCAGAATTAATGTCCATGTTTCAAATCAGACAAAGTGAAAATTATGTAAAGAAAATATATCAGACTGTTGAAAAAGGTACTAGCCAAGAATACCAGAATAAACACTAGTGAAAGAACAACAGAAGGGCTGGTTTTGAAGAGTTAACACCATTAATTTTTTTTTGGTCCACAGATTCTAGTCTGAAAATAATATTAAAGTAAGCCTACATTATAATAAAGTTTTTAAAAGTTTTAATTAATCAAAACTTAAAATATATGACTGGGTACTTCTTTGGATGATAGATTTGTATGTACCTTTGATTTTGATGGGGTTGATATACTTGCAGGAAGTAGGTGGGAAATAAATTTAAACCTGGTCTCTGCCATTGTTTTGAACACTGGAGTGGGAGGGCTTCCTTTTGGCCTCAGAGGAACTCATCACTGGTCATTCACTGGTCATATTCTGTATTTAGTTAACAAGTAATTATTTAAAAAAATAATTCAATGAGAGTTTACACAATGAAACAATATAAGTCTTATTTTAAGTAACTTGTAGTTGTGTCTGGTTTGCATAAATGTGAGGGAAGTATAGTGATAGAATTATGACCAAGAAATCATGGAAGTATAGAGAAGGCTCACTTAATGCAATCTATAGGAGTTTCAAATAGGTCTTTTTGGAGAAGATGACACTTAAGGTAAATCTTAAAGAATGAATAGAAAGAGGAAAGGAGAATGTTTTAGCCCTAGGAAAATAGCATGAGCAAGACATAAAGATGAGAAATTAAATGGCTGGTGAAGTGTAAAATTAGGAAATTTACTGCTAGTTATAGCTTGTGATTCCATGTCGTAGCCATTCTTTTTTTTTTTTTTTTGCAGTTTTTGGCCAGGGCTGGGTTTGAACCCACCACCTCTGGCATATGGTGCCCTACTCCTTTGAGCCACAGGTGCCACAAAGTCATAGCCATTTTTTAAAGGACTGTTCTTCATGGTATAATACTTGGACTGCCCACTTTCATATTAACAATAATATATGCTAGAAATAGTGAATATAGCAAGACACAGAAAAGGAACAATAAAAGAGCTTAGAGGGAAGTTGTAGCAGAGAAATAAATTTTTAAAAATTAAAAATAGGATTTCTATTAAATCAGAATGGTGATTTAGTAACAATAATAAAAAATGTAATAAAATGGTTTCTTTTGTATTTTCCTCATTTTAATGAGTATAAATTTAAATACACATTTTCCTAACAGGTGTATTTATGTTATTTTAGGTGGAAGTGGATTCTATTGTTGTGCCTTTGCCCTTTTCAAATCAGGAACTGTCTATAGAAGATTCTGGTTCAATGTATGTGTTTACTACTCCAGCTGGACTAATTATAAAATGGGCTCATCTTACAGGAATCTTAGATATTCATTTTAGCTCCCAATTTAATTTGTCATCCTATACAGAAGGACTTTGTGGTGAGCACTGCTCTTTAAATATTGATTTCTTCTAGAGTTTTTTGCTGTGTTGGCCCTGTACCATTTTGCACCTTCTTGCCCCACTTTCCAGATTTTAGAAGTGATATTAATTTTCACTTCCCATGTAAATACTGAAGGAAGCAATGACTTTCAATGAATAGGCTAAGAAGCAGGAAATAACAGTTCAGTTTGGGTTATTTTATGGAAATGTATGCTTACCAGTACTAGTAGGATACTATTTCTACTGGCTCCACTTTAATAAACATTAATGAAGTATCAGGCATAATTTTACATATTTTAAATCACTTAATTCTAACAAAGCCTAACAAGTCGAGACTAGTGTTATTTTAATTTATAAGTGATAAAAATGAGGCATAGACAGTTTAAAGGCTTAACAATCTTTTCTCCCTCCTCATTTTTTAAAAAGCTTGAAATCAGGTAAGTTGTTTTGAATATTTGTCTTAGTTTTATTATGAAGTGTACAACTCAGATATACCTTTACAGGTAGGTTTAATATAAAGAGTTTTAAATCAAAGGAAACAAAGTAGGAATATTTGTAGGTACTTAACAAAATAAAAAGAATATAGGTACTAGTATCTGCTGGAAAGTTGAACCTGAGATATTGCCTTCATAGTTCTCTGCTCTCAAGAAAACATTAGTCAGGCAGCATCTGTAGTTCAGTGGGTAGGGCACTGGTCACATACACTGAGGCTGGTGGGTTCGAACCCAGCCCAGGCCAGCTAAACAACAATGACAACTGCAAGGAAAACAAAAAATAGCCAGGCATTGTGGTGTGAGCCTATAGTTCCAGCTACTTGGGAGGCTGAGGCAAGATAATCACTTAAGCCCAAAAGTTTGAGGTAGCCGTGAGCTGTGACACCTCAGCAGGGTGACATAGTGAGACTCTGACTGTGAGCTGTGACACCACACTGAGGGTGACATAGTTAGACTCTGTTTCAAAAAAAAAATAAAGAAAGAAAAGAAAAAGAAAATGTTAGTTTCCTCTCATCTTCAAAGTGGGGACATTTAGTATCAAATTTCAATACTGGTGTTAGAATTACATGTGAAAGTTAGGAAAAAAAAAACCCTCAATATGCACAATCAGGAAATGTTAGTTTAGAAAAAAATACTAATTTTAACCTCATTAAATTGAGCAAAAAGTTTATGAATTACCTTTTCTGTGTGACACTTATGCTTGAATAAGATTAACTCATTGCCTTTAATAAATTACATGAATACCTAAATTTCTTCTTTAAAAATGCAAACATTTAGTGGAAAGTTTTCTCAAATGGTTTAAAATTTTTCTTGCCTATTTAGAGTATGATAGATATAGCATAAACTTTTGTGATAAGTTTATCATATGGAAATGCCATGTAGGTATCATTGAGTATACTTAATAAATTAATAGTTATTATTGAGTCTTAACTTAGAAACTTTGGGACTGCACTTATTCTTCTATGATTTATTACTTCTCAGTAATTTCCTGTTTGATTTTCATGTTTTTCCCCCTCTTTTTTGCTGCAAGTTCTACTTTTATGTAGATAGCCACTCTGCTAACTTGATTCTTATTTAAGCACTTATCTAAATGATCAAGGATCACTTTCTTACTAACCAAGGTCACCCCTGAAATTCCATGACCTCATCAGTGGGATAAGGGTGATATGTTAAAGGGAAATCTGGATATTGCTGGGATCACTGGCTAGGTACTATCTGATAAATTTGTAGTCAACAAAATTTTGACCCCAACTGATCATGGATACTAGAAGGGGAAGAGTATATTGATATCTTACTCTACATATCACTATGAAGCCTACAGGAGAGTGGCTACAGTTTTTATGAAAATATACTTTTCATAACAATTATCTTTCTTCAAAGGAGTTTATACTTACAAAAAGTAGCTACTTTACAGTATAGTTCACTTACCTTTAGTTTTAAAACTTTTTTTAGTTGACTGAGGCAGGAGAATTGCCTAAGCGCAGGAGTTGGAGTTTGCTGTGAGCTGTGTGATGCCACAGCACTCTACCGAGGGTAATAAAGTAAGATTCTGTTTCTACAAAAAAAAAAAAAAAAAGAAAAGAAAAAACTGTAAAACTTTTTTAGTTGAGTTCAGTGCAATTATATTTGCAACTCGTCACCATGTTCTTATGTTGTCAGCACTGTACAAACAATGTGGTATATCAGTGTCTCACAGTTATGTTCATGTTGATGAGTGGCAGTGTCTTACTAAATGACATTCATTATTGTTTTTTATTTGTTGGCACCAGAATGTCAGAGTTTGAATTAGAGCAATGAACAAACTTTAAATTTCTTGTTATATTGGGAAGAGTGGAAGAGAAGACAGGGAATTGTTAGTTCAAGTTTATGGGGATAATACCATGAAGAAAATGGCAGTATACAAATGTATTAAACGTTTTTCTGAGGGGAGAGAAAGCGTCACTGACAAAGAGAAGTAAGGGAGGCCGCTAATGAACAGAACTGACATTGCAAAATTATGTCAAGTTATGTGTCAAAGGTGTCAGCTGACTCTGAGAAACATAGTAGACCAAATGAACATTGATAAAGAAACAAAAAAATCTTAACTGAAAATCTTGGCACGAGAAAGTGGCCCTGAAGGAGCTCATTGATGAACAAAAGCAAAAGCAAAGGACAGTTGAAATTTACTAAGGTCTTTTGGAGAGGCAAGACAATGTTTAGGGCCATATTATTACGTGATAAAACATGGTTGTATATGACCCTGAAGCAAAGCGTCTAAGTGCACAGTGGCAGTCAGCCAGTTCTTGGTGATGGAAAATGTTCCTTCAGTCCAAATCAAGAGTTAAAGCAATGTTGCTAACCATTTTTGATATCAAGATTGTTCATTATGAATTTATACCAATTAGATAAACAGTTAATAAAGTTTACTATTTGGAAGTGCTGACAAGACTGCATGACAAAGTTAGATAAAAATAACCTGAAAAATTTTTACCAATAATTCATGGCTCTTGCAACATGACAATGCACCAGCTTACATTGGCCCCATCTATGAGGGAGTTTTTAGCCAGTAAACAAATAGCTGTATTGGAGCACCCTCTTTGCTTCCTGTTCTGGCCCCCAAAGACTTTGTTCTTTATCTAAAGATAAAGAAAATACTGAAAAGAAGACATTTTGATGACATTCAGAACATCAATGGCAATATGATGACAGCTCTGATGGCCATTTCAGAAAAGGAGTTGCAGAATTACTTTGAAGGGTGTACTAGGCACTGGCATTGGTGCATAGCTTCCCAAGGGGAATACTTCAGAGGTGATCATGGTGATATTCAGTATTGAAGTATGTAGCACTTTTTCTGGAATGAGTTCATGAGCTTAATTGTCAGACCTTGTGTTTACAGGAGTGTGGCATCTGAGGCAGTAGGAGTCATGATTCATCTGGATACACCTGTTTGGAGATTAAAATTTGAGGCTTGAAGAAAATTTTAATTCATGTATTTTATAGCCTAGAGTCTTGGAAATTTAAAAAAAAATTATGTCTTAGTGTAGGATAAGATTCAGGTAAAGTATGATCAGGATCCTGGTTCAATCTCTGTACTTCTCTTGCCGCCACACTACTCTGGTTGAAGACTAAGCTCATCTTCAGTTTTGGTCTTCTTCAAGAAAGCTAAAGGCTATATAGTACAGAAAGTCAAAGCATCGTAGTCATCAACAAATCATGTCATCCCAATGCAGGGAGGTTATCTGTGCCCTAGAATGTCGAGTTCAGATCTTGAGCTTGGCAAGCACTGTCCTAAAGTTAAATGAATGCATGAGTCCAGATGACTGCTGTAAGATGACTGGTTTATGCCTGGATTTCCCATGATAATTTTTAATGAAAGAGAGTAAGGCTTACCTTTATGCCAATTAAGGCCTTTTCCTGGAATGGTGTCATGTATTAAGTGATAGGGCAGTGGTTCTTCCTAAAAGGTAAAATGTAATGTTGAAAAGCCTAGGGGTCAATCACCAAATGTCCACTATTCTGGGGAGTTCTTTGCCAGGCTTAAAAAATAGTTCTGAAGTTAGGGTAGTGGTAATAATGGAAGAGTTGTAGGACTCTGTCTCCATCTTCCATGATCTCTTCATATATCTTGACCTCTAGGGTCTTGCTTTCCTTCTTATCTGGTTAAGGTAGTTCTATATTTTTCTATCAAAGAGTCAGGCACATAATTAACAAAAATTCTATCCATGTTAAAGGACACATAAATTTGTTACCTTATTTAGTAGATAATCCATTCATTTTAAATCAATTAAAATCAGCTGATTTAGTTGTGTTGGGTATGCTTGGTTTAAGTGAATTTTTTTCCTTCTATCATATATTCTTCTAAGGAATTTGCAATGAAGATCCTGATGATGATCTCAGGATGCAGAATGGCACAATCATTACAAATATGGAAGACATAGAATTGTTTATTGAGAGCTGGGAAATTGAAAAATCATTTGAAGTAACAATGAGAAGACCTGTTAGAAATTGTACTGAGCATGATTGCAGTCAATGCATTGAGCTATTAAACAGAAGAGTTTTCATCCCATGCCATGATAAAGTAAGTTGGAAGCTTCCATAGAGTAGAACTGCCCTGTTAGATATGTTAAGAGTAAAAGTCAATAGATTACTGTTCTTGCTAGAATGTTCTTCTACCGAGAAGAACAAACCCCAAACCTTCTGGCAGTATGCTTCAGAATTCAGAATTACTTAATTTTTTAATAGACTTACAGAGGCTTACAGGGAGGTTACTTTTATTTTTTTCCCTGTGTTTTGTTAGAATTATATCTGTGGCTTTCAAAAAATGAAATTCTATTCTGTGAATAAATACCTCTAGGAGAAAGAGACAATGCCACTTGCTTATCCAGTAGAGGTCTAGATAGTAAAGCGTTAATCAATTACTTATGATCTGGTCTTGTAGGTGAACTTGTAGTAGAATCTGTCACATATTCAGTTTAATTGGTCTTTATTATTCTCTAACTTTCTAAGGTTAAGTGGTTAGTAGATGTTTTAAATAATCTACATCATTAAAAATGATGCATAGTTAGAGACAAAAGACAAATGTGATATTTCATGAATCACTTGACTAAAAGTTAGTAAACATCTGGCACATACTCTGCACTATGTTACAAAGATGAGTAAAAACCTCTCCCTGCCCTTGAAAATATAAGTAGGAAGGCAAACTTGTGAACAGAGACATCACAATATAGAATATGGGAATGCATGGGAATCCAAGTTTGGAGAGGACTTCATGGAGATTGAGACCTTTGAATTATTCACAAGGATGAGTTTTCCACGAGAGTAAAAGGAAAGAGGACGGTCTAGTCAGAGAAAACGATGCAGTCTTTCCTCAGTATCTGCAGGTTTCAGGACCTCTGCTGATAGTAAAATCCACAGATGCTCAAGTCTCTTGTATAAAATGGTGTAGTATTTATATGTAAACTACACACATCCTCCCATATATTGCAAATAATTACATGGTAATTGTCTTCCTGAGCCTGGTTTATTTCACATAATGCAGTGTTCTCTAGATTCATTCATGTTGTCACAAACGAAAGGATTTTATTCTTTTTTATGGCAGAATACTACTTCATTGTGTGTATTTAGCACATTTTCTTTATCCATTCATCCATTGGTGAACACTTAGGTGGAGTCCATAATTTGGCTATTGTGAATGACGCTGCAATGAACATGCCAGGGCACATCTCTCTTTGGCATAATGACTTCATTTCCTTGCGTATATACAATGTAGGAGGATTGCTGAATCCTATGATAGTTCTGAGTTTAATTTTTTGAGAAGCTTCTGCACAGCTTTCCATGACTATGCTCACATTCCCACCAGTGGTGTGACGGGATCCCCTTGCCTCTACATCCTCATTAATCACCGTTTTGCTTTGTCTTTTTGGTAATAGCCATTTTAACAGGTATGAGGTGACGTCTCACTGTGGTTTTATTTTGCATTTCCAAAATCTTTTTTTCATATGCCTGTTAGCTATTTGTGTATCTTTTTTTGGAGGGGATAAATTTCTATTCAGTCTCTTTTTACATTTTTAAATTGGGCTGTTCGTTTGCTATTACATTGTTTGAATTTTTTTTTTTTTATTGTTGGGGATTCATTGAGGGTACAAGAAACCATGTTACACTGGTTGCATTTGTTAGGAAAAGACCCTCTTACAATCGTGTTTTGCCCCCAAAAGGTGTGGCACACACCAAGACCCCAAGACCCC
>CAUYON010103448.1:0-12904 GCA_963573935.1 Arctocebus calabarensis
TCACCCTGGATAGAGTGCTGTGGCATCACAGCTCACAGCAACCTCCAATTCCTGGGCTCAAGCGAGTCTCCTGCCTCTGCCTCCCAAGTAGCTGGGACTATAGGCGCCTGCCACAACGCCCGGCCATTTTTTGGTTGCAGCCGTCGTTGTTGTTTGGCGGGCCCGGGCTGGATTCGAACCGTCAGCTCAGGTGTAGGTGGCTGGTGCCTTAGCCCATTGAGCCATATGCTCCAAGCCTTATTGTCATAGTTGTTCATAGTACTTCCTTATTCTTTTTATTTTTGTAATGTCACTAGTGACATCCCCTCTTTCATTCCTGTTTGTAGTAATCTGAATCTTCTCTCTTTTTTTTCTTGTCCGTTTAGGTAAAGTTTTATCAATTTTGTTGATGTTTTCAAGTAACCAAATGTTGGTTTTGTTTATTCTCTTATTTCTCCAGAATCTATTTCATTTATTTCTGCTCTAGTCTTTATTATGTCCTTCCTTCCTCTAGCTTTGACTCTAGTTACTTTTGTTTTCCTTGTTCCTTGACACATAAAGTTAGGTTATTGTTTTGAGACCTCTTTAAAACTGGGTATTAATACCTATAATTTTCCCTCTGCGAACCATATTTTCTGCATCCCATAACTTTTGATATGCTGTATTTTCATATTCATTCATCTCAAAGTACTTTGTAATTTTTTTTTTTTTTTTGAGACAGAGCCTCAAGCTGTCAGCCTGGATAGAGTGCAGTGGCATCACAGCTCACAGCAACCTCAAATTCCTGGGCTCAAGAGAGTCTCTTGCCTCTGCCTCCCAAGTAGCTGGGACTACAGGTGCTCGTCACAACGCCCAGCCATTTTTTGGTTGCAGCCGTCATTGTTGTTTGGCGGGCCCAGGCTGGATTCGAACCTGCCAGCTCAGGTTTACGTGGCTGGTGCCTTAGCCCGTTGAGCCACAGGCGCCGAGCCTAGTACTTTGTAATTTTTGTGTGTTGTTTTTTTCATTGGCTGGTTATTTAGGAACTTTGTTTAAATTCCATAAATTTTTGAATTTCCCAAATTTCTTTCTGTTGTTCATTTCTGTCATAAGTCCTTTGTGAACAGAGAACATAATTTGTACGATTTCAAGACTTTGAAATCTATTGAAGGTTGTTTTACGTCCTACCAAATGGCATATCCTTGAGAATGTTCCACATGTATGTGAGAATGTGAGAAGAACGTGTATCCTGCTATTGTTATGTGGCATGTTCTATAGATATCTGTTAGGTTTAGTCAGTGTTGTTCAAGTCCGCTGTGTCCTCTTCATTTTCTTTTTAGTGGTTCTATCCATTATTGAAGGTTGGAAATTGAAGTCTTTTTACTATTATTGTGATATTGTCTATTTGTCATGTCAGTTATGTCAGTTTTTCTTGATAGTAGGTTTTTCTTGTTTGTCTTTGGTAGTGAAGATAAGATTTATCCTCTTAATGAATTTCTAAGTGTACGTAGGAAGTTCATTTTCTACTACTCAGGTTTCCTTCCTGGTTGCCATGATGACATTGTATAGCAGGATAGGTCAGCTTTATCTTGATTTAGCCTCTTACTACCTATCACCTCTAGGACTTGCACCTTCAAGATCCCGTGTGTCTACTCAACTGGAGGATGATGAAGAATCCTGGGTTCTGCTGGGTGGCAGTGGCTCACAGTTGTAATCCCAGCACTTGGGAGGCTGAGGCAGGTAGATAGCCTGAGCTTACAGCTTCGAGACCAACCTGAGCCAGTGTGAGACTTTGTCTCTAAAAATAGCCAAGCAAGCAAAAAAAAAAAAAGTTGTAATGGCTAAAAATCACATAAATGTTTGTGTCAGGGGAAAAAAAATGTTGTAATGGCTAAAAATAGCCAAGCATTGGTGGTGGGTATCTGTAGTCCCAGCTACTTGGGAGGCTGAGGCAAGAGAATCGCTTAAGCCCAGAAGTTTGAGGTTGCTATGAGCTATGACGCCATGGCACTCTACCAAGGGTGACAAAGTGAGACTCTGTCTCAAAATAAAAAAAAAGAATCCTGAGTTCCCAGCTGGCTGAATGTGATTCCAGTCAGTAGAATGGAGGCCAGTATAGGTCCTGGACTTGGTGAATGGAGCTGGAGGATGCCTTGGTTTCAGCAGTGACCTCACAACATGCTAGGTACCTGTGGGCACTGGCATTTTGGTGCCTAGGTCAATGATCATACCTTATTCCCACTTTTCCTCTCCCTTTGGACATTGTGGTCTGTCATCTTTGTGTGACTCTTAGGCCATAGATGATCCTGCCTTTCTGGCCTGTATCTTGACATTGCCCCTTTTCTGTGCCTGCAAAGAGCTTTCCACTGTTGACCACTCTGTATGTGTACTCGAAATATGCACATTTTCTTAAACAATACTTGAATACCAGCTGGGCATGGTGGCACACATCTGTACTTTCAGCTACTTGGGAGGCTGAGGTGGAGCAATCACTTGGACCTAGGAATTTGAGGCTGCAGTGGGCTATGGGGATGCCATTTCACTCCCAACCTGGATGACAGAGTAAGACTCTCATGTTTTAAAAAATAAGTAAATAAAAATAAATAAATATTTGAAAACGAGGTAATGCTGAAATAATACTTGGACACCAGCTACTTTTTGTTGTTTTTTTTTTTTTTTATAGATAAGGTCTCACTCTATTCCCCCGGCTATAGTGCAGTGGCATGATCATAGCTTACTGCAAGATCATTGCAATCTCAAATTCCTGGTTTAAGTAATCCTTCTGTCTCAGTCTCCTGAATAACTGGGACTATAGGCATGTGCCACAACATCTGGCTAATTTTTGTAGTTTTTGTAGAGATAAGGTCTCACTCTTGCTCAGGTTGGTCTTAAACTGCTGACCTCAAGCAATCCTCTCTCCTTGGCCTCCCAGAGTGCTAGGATTATAGTCTTGAGTCATTGCACCTAGCTGCCGATACTATTTTGCAATCAGATTTTGCTGGGACTAGACACATGCCTCTTTATGATGCTCAGCTGTCAAAAGCAGCCAAGGCCCTGCTAAAACCTGGGTGACCTGTAGATCACAACTCTCCTCTCCGCAGTATATTTATCTTGTGTCCTCATCTCATTTGAGGTCTTTCCTATTCTGTAGTCTGGTAGAGCACAGTTCTGCTGGGCCAGCCCTTCCTCATCCAGGCTTTTCCCAACAACCTGGCAATACTACAAAGTCCTCACTGGGTGTGTCTGATGTGCATTGGTGATGAAAATACCTCCTGCCTCCAGGCCAACTCTCAGTAACTGATTCTTCTTTACCTTCAGGTTGTCTGTGTAGAGTAGAGAATGAGAAAACTCCTCCTAAGCAATTGAAGAGTTGCAGAATCCACCTGTCAGAGAAGCTTTTTATGTGCAGAGAATCTAAAGATATCCCAGCCACCTTAGACCTTATCCCACACCAGGATACCCATAATGAGAGAAAGCCAAGCAGGAGCCCTGAGGATGGGGCAGCCTTACCACCTAGATCCAGTCATGGTCAGCAGCAGGGAGTTCATGCTGCACAGAAGCCTTTCAAATGTAGTGACTGTGGGAAGGTCTTCCTGAAGGCCTTTGCTCTCCTTGACCACCTGATAACTCATTCTGGAGAGAGAAACTTCAGACGCCAAACAGGCAGAAGTGCTTTCAAGGAGAAGTCAACTCATATAAATCACCAGAAAATTCACAGTGGAGAAACATCTCATGTGTGTAATGAGTGTGGGAAGGCCTTCAGTTACCCATCTAAATTGAGGAAGCACCAGAAGGTACACACTGGCATAAAACCTTTCAAGTGTAGTGAATGTGGGAAACCTTTCAACCGCAAAGATGCACTTGTTCTGCACCAGAGGATTCACACTGGAGAAAGGCCTTATGAGTGCAGCAAATGTGGGAAAGCCTTCAGTGTTCTATCTACCCTCATTCGGCACCAGAAAGTTCACATTGGAGATAGACCCTATGAGTGCACGGAATGTGGGAAGTTCTTTAAATACAATAATAGTTTCATTCTTCACCAGAGAGTTCACACTGGAGAAAGGCCTTTTGAGTGCAAGCAATGTGGAAAAACCTATGTGACCCGCTCTGGCCTCTATCAGCACTGGAAAGTTCACACTGGAGAACGGCCCTATGAGTGTGGTCTGTGTGGGAAAACCTTCACTACTAGGTCCTACCGCAATCGGCACCAGCAGTTCCACACTGAAGAGAGGTCATATGAATGTACAGAATGTGGGAAAGCTTTTAAACATAGTTCTACCCTCCTTCAGCACAAGAAAATCCACATTGGAGAGAGGCCTTTGGAATTCAGGGCATGTGGGAAAGCTGTAAGCTACTAGCACCTTGTTCATCACAAAAGGTCTCATTCTAGAAATGAGATTGAGGGGAGTAGCCTCTGTGAGAAGGTAGTTTGAAAGAAGCTAAACCTTATTCATGTCAACATCTACCCTGAGGAGAGTCCACATGCATGCTAGATGTGTGGGAAGATTTCAGGAGCTGTGTTGTACTCTGACCTGCCCAGGACTGTAGCAATATCATGTCACTGCCAGTCTGTGACAGAGTCCATTCTACCTCCACCACTGGCAGGTCTCCATAGTAAGCATCTGTCACCCCAGCAAGTTCAGGGACAGAGAAACTCATGAATGATGGAGCCCGTAACGGGTCTTGTTCTCTCCCCCAGTGACTGGTGTAGGTGTGGATATGACCCAACTCTAGTGAAGAAGAGCTAAGCCAGTGTCTGCTAAGGAATTCCTGGGAAGGTTTGCACATTGTTGACACTACACATTGTACTTGTTACACCCTAGCAGACTGTCTCATATTGCTCTGGACTGTGGTAGTGAAGGCTTTATTATTTAAGCCGCCTACAATATTGGAGGTTCTAATCCTTTTGTATGGAGGGATTGAGAATAGTATTGGGCATTGTCACCATGAATAGAGAGAATGACTTTTGTAGGGGGGAAGATCCCTGACTTTTTTCTGCCTCAGTGGGTATAGCAGGATGGGAGAGATCAGCTCTAATAAAGGTTGTCCTTATTTGTATTGGCACCTGAGTTCTCCAGGGAAAGACTTGTCACCTGGATTTCAGACTTGTTTTGGGGTCCAGAGCTTACCTGGAAGGAGGAGGTAGTTGGTATGAGATCTTCTGTGTGTCTAGGGACAACAAAAGGTGGGTCCCTTTTCCCAGGGAATGTTCCAGAACCTCCAGTATTGGTCAAAAGAAGTTGTTTTCAGAATCAGCTCAGAAGCCAAATCCTCTGAAATCTAGAATGTGGAGGTAAGTTCTGGACTGATCGTATGACCTACAGGAAGGAGCCTGTTGGGCAGAGTAAAAAGTGGGCACAGAAATACTGAGAGAAGTAACATAGAGTGGGGGTTGTAGTGAACCAGAGGGCTTGAGCTTGTTCTAAAGAGGCATTCACAAATGTTCTACTAGGTGTGGTTTCAGAGGGTGAGGATTCCAGAACAACTCAGGAATTACAGATGTGTTTTTTGCTACAAGGTCACTGTCAGCTAATAATCTTCAGGTTTTCTGGATTCTCCTATCTTCCCCATGCTGCTTACCTCATGGCCATCATCTCAGGATCTGAGAGAAAAGATCCTGAAATCCTAGGGTGTGGCTTTGCAACCCAGCCAATACTCCTGGTGTCCATGGGTGCCATGGCCTTTTTCGTTGTCCAGTTTTTGCTGCCACAGTGGCTGGGCTCTCCCTTCAGGAGTTAAGGGAGAGAGCTGAGGAATCAGTACGTGGATCCAGATCTGGTTTGTGGGACCTTTTGATGTTAAAAATTTTGGAAACTTTTTGCCCAAAAGGAAAATAAAATGTCAGTTCAACTAAATGTATATATTGGATGTAGCTGGTCCCTGGTCCAAAAATTGTGCTTCCTGAGGAGAGAATGTTTTCTGAGAGGCATATTTGATGAAAGAGCAGGAGACCCCAGACTAAGGGCCTCCAGACCATAGCGCTCAGCCAGTTCCACATGTGGGGTTTGAGACCCCTGCTGTTTCCACCTCTTCCTGATTCTTCTTGAGCACCACACTGTTGGCATGAGGGGTAGTGAGCACACCCAGGTGGAGCACTCTTTCGGTGGGATTGCAGTTAGGGGAATTTGCAGCCCTTTTCTGCCCAACATAAGTTCTATGCCTTCCCCAGGCCTGTTCACGCTCTCCTCTCTGGGTATAATAGTGGTATGACTCCAACCTTGGGATCTACATAAGAACAGAGTTAAAGTCCAGCTGATCCATGTGGGGTCCAGACCTCAAGAAAATGGGGGTATGTTTGACATTAGTGATTAGAGCTCACTTGTACTCTGTGTGGGTAGTCATAACTAGAGAATCTTGTGTACCCTCCTGAAGCTGCCTTTTGGTCCCCCACAGGGTTCCATGCACGGCAGGCAGCCAACCTGCTGGGGAGGGGTGGAGGATAATGTTTGCTTGGTGATAAGCCAGGACATCTGGTCAGCCCAAACTTCACCTGGGGGTTAGGGCTTTATCATGTGAATTTGCGGAGGACACATTCATTCCATAATAGTAAGTCTCCTGAATGTGGGAGATTTTCATTTTTAAAGCCAAGCTCTAGAATTTAATCATTTAGCACCCTAAGCAGATCAGAATAGCCCACTTTTTTTTTTTTTTTTTTTTATTCAGAGCCTCAAGCTGTCACCCTGGATAGAGGGCTGTGGCATCACAGCTCACAGCAACCTCTAATTCCTGGGCTCAAGAGAGTCTCTTGCTTCCGCCTCCCAAGTAGCTGGGACCACAGGCGCCCGCCACAACGCCCCGCCATTTTTTGGTTGCAGCCGTCATTGTTGTTTGGCGGGCCCGGGCTGGATTAGAACCCGCCAGCTCAGGTGTACGTGGCTGGCGCCTTAGCCCGCTGAGCCACAGGCGCCGAGCCCAGAATAACCCACTTTTAATGGGAAAAATGGAGAAAGGCCTGAAGAGGACTTTACTAATAACAGTGGACAGAAATATCTAATTACTCATTCATCTACCCATTCTGTCTACATTTGTTCATCAAGTATTGATTGTGTTCCTACCTCAGGCCTGGTTGGCAGAGTGTTCAAGCTGAAGCTGCAATGAGGGAGGTAGGGATGGGCATGAGAACTGAGGCAGGCTGATGAATCAGAGGACTTGCTGGAATTGTGAGAACAGAGCAGCTTTCCTGGCCCCTCGAGTTTGTAGGCCAGATTGGGGATTTGGGCTTGCTGGTACTCATCTTTCCTCTTTAAAGAGAATCCTCCCTGTAAATCAAACCAAAAGAGACAATTGAGTGATGGCAAGAGACAATCTTTTTTATCTCATTGAGCCTCAATCCAGTTCTATCTGAAACTGTTCTATGGAATTTTTGGTTCCATGAGCCAATAAATAATATATTTTGGCTGAATCCACTTAGAGTTGAGTAAATCTTCTGGAAGGGAGAGAGTTCTGCTTAACTCATGGTCCTCCCCCCAGTGGTCCCACATGCCAATATCCCCTCTCTTGCTGAGGCTGGCCTGAGACAGAGTCTCTTGGAGCCCTGCACAGTCAGTCTTCCACCACACCCACGAGTGAGTAAAAGCCATCCCAGGCTCTAAAGCCTCAGACTCCACCAACATAGTAACTGATCATGTGTCCATTCAACCTTACTCTCAATTGCCCTTCTCTGCCCTAGGAAATCCCCAACAGCATGGCATCTGCACACAAAAGTAGCCCTTAACCCTCGGTGTCACCACAGTCATCCTGGGCTTCCCTTGGTACAGTGAGCCCATCTCACGCCTTCTCATCAGGCTTAGCATGAACTAAACAACTCACCGCAGCTTACAGGGACAACATGCTCTGTCTCTCTTCCCTTACAAAAATTTTATTTTTTTGAGACAAAGTCTCATTCTATCACCCTGGGTAGAGTGCCATAGCTCACAGCAACCTCAAACTTCTGGGCTCAAACAATCTTCCTGTCTCAAACTCCCAAGTAGCTGCCTGTGCCAGCTATAGGTGTCTGCTACTATGCTCAGCTAGTTTTCCCAATTTTTAGTAGAGACAGGGTCTTGCTTTTTGTCAGGCTGGTCTTCAACTCCTGAGCTCAGTGACTGCACTCACCTCAGCCTCCCAGAGTGCTGGGATCACATGTGTAAAGCCTCTGCCCAGCCTTCTCTTCCCTGAAATGAGTCAAAGTCTATTTGTTCCCAAATGCACCAGCTCATTTATGCCCAAAGGACATTCTTACATTGGAGTCACCTTGGACAAGTCTTCCTGATCACCAAACCTAGGTAATGTTTATGACTTTGTCACCTTTGTCTCATTTTCTTCAGAGCTCTAGCCATTAATTGTAATTGCCATGTTCTTTGGTCTGTTTGCATGTTAAATCTCTGTATTGCCCATCAGATTGGGATGATGTGTGTCTGCCCCAGACATCAGGCAACGGTCTGGCACACATCGGGCCTCAGGACATTTGTTGAGTGAGTACATGGCTACTCTGTAGGATCTGTGCTGAGCCTAGATTTCATCATAGCTGACTCTGGGGAGGGAGAGAAAAGGGCACCTAGGAACAGAGTAGTGAATCCCTCTCCCTGTGCTCCTGAAACTGCTTACGTATTTGAACCATTACAATGTTAAATTTTTTAAAAGTTCACAACTGTGGCTCAGCGCCTGTGGCTCAACGGGCTAAGGCACCAGCCACATACACCTGAGCTCGCGGGTTCGAATCCAGCCTGGGCTCGCCAAACAACAATGACGGCTGCAACCTAAAAATGGCCAGGCATTGTGGCAGGTGCCTGTGGTCCCAGCTACTTGGGAGGCAGAGGCAGGAGATTCGCTTGAGCTCAGGAATTGGAGGTTGCTGTGAGCTGTGATGCCACAACACTCTATCCAGGATGACAGCTTGAGGCTCTGTCTCAAAAAATAAATAAATAAATAAATAAATAAATAAGTTCACAACTGTGCAAAAGAATTGGCCATGATGACTTCTAACTAAAAGGTTAAGTTCTTACCACAGTTGCCAATTGTGCAGTTTCCTGAGGGATACGTGATCTGCGTGTGCCTCTCTCTGTCAGTACCACTGACTCATAGGTCTCTTTCCCCATAGTCTGCCCTGGGCGAACCTGGAGTGTGGACTTGCTGAAGTATGAGGATATCCCCTTTCACCTGGATGCCACCATGTTCAGGCCATTATTCCTGTCTCTTCTTGCATGGACTATTGTACATGTACACAAGCATGCTTTCAGAGGTGGGGGCGTGCAGAGGGAAGAGAAGTCATTGTACTTATATATGTTGACGGATGTAGAGTGACTCTACAAAAGGGCTTTTCTGACCTTACTTCTCCTCCCCATTCTCAGCAGTATCTGTGAGGGTGTCCTGACACTAATTCCAATCAAAGGGTGGCTCCTGTGTCTCAGTAAGGCGCCTGCCCCGTATACCGAGGGTGGCAGGTTCAAACACAGCCTGGCCAAATTGCAACAAAAAATAGCCAGGCGCTGTGGTGGGTGCCTGTGGTCCCAGCTAAGTAGGGAGACTGAGGCAAGAGAATCGCCTAGACCCAGGAGTTAGAGGTTGCTGTGAGCTGTGTGACACCACGGCACTCTACCAAGGGCAATAAAGTGAGACTCTGTCTCTCCAAAATAATAATAATAATAATTCCAATCACAATAGCTGCTGGACCCAGCAGGAACTATTGGCTGGACTGTTTAAGTAATTTATATGCAACCTTCCAAAATAGGTAGTATGGGCTCGGCACCTGTGGCTCAACGGGCTAAGGTGCCAGCCACGTACACCTGAGCTGGCGGGCCGCCAAACAACAATGACAGCTGCAACCAAAAAATGGCCGGGCATCGTGGCGGGTGCCTGTGGTCCCAGCTACTTGGGAGGCGGAGGCAAGAGCCTCACTTGAGCTCAGGAAATGGAGTTTGCTGTGGGCTGTGATGCCACAGCGCTCTATCCAGGGTGACAGCTTGAGGCTCTGTCTCAAAAAAAAAAAAAGTATGGTTTAACATTTTTGTTGAAGGAATATTTAACATCACTTTATAAAAATTCCATGGGAGAGGAACCTACAAAACATTTGGAGGGTGACACGTAGGCATGTAGGTCCTAAGAAGTTCTACACATCCTTATCCCATTTGGCCATAGTCACTGAAAACACCTGATATGCCTTCAGAATGGCCATGTCCCCTCTAGTTTACCACACTCTTCTCCACACCCCATGTTTCTGTGCCCATGATAGTTTCCACATGGCCCCCGTAGGTCTAAGTTATACCTGCCTACTGGGTTCCATGAGTCAGGAGCCTTGGGAAGGTCCTGGGAGACAAAGCTAGTACAATAGGATATCTGCTGGGAACAAGAGACCAAAGTCTTGCTTTGGAGGTCTCAAAGAAACTACCTCATTCTTCAGAGCCAGCTCCAGGCCCATAAGTGACCTTTGGTGACCAGGCCACAAGATTTAGTCCACAGAGTTCTTGAGTATCTCCTAGGAGGCCTTAGGGCAACAAAGCAAATTTGACCAAAACCAGAGTGAGGGATCTTCCTGGCCATTCTGCTGTCAAAAATACTCAAAATTAGTGTTCCTCACAAAATCTGTTCTTTGTATTAGGATGAATTGTTTCAAGCCACCTGATCAGTGGACACATTTTTTTACAAGTGGCTAAACATCAAACCTTTATTATCTCGTAGTGAGAGACGGGCAGGTGCAGGTTTGGGTGATTGAGACTGAACAAATCACTCCCATTTGTCACATGTAGACTCAAGAAATGTCCACAAAGGAGAGAAACCTTTTTTGGAAAGCCCCAGAAGATACTAGCTCAGATCTTCTTGCCAGAGCTGTGTTATACCCAGACATAAAGCCATCAGTGGGGAAGAAAATGAGGGTCCTCCAAAGAGCTCATCACGAGCTCACGATTCCCTACTGAGAATGGGAGAGTGACCGTAGTCTGCCTGCCTTATGCACAGTGGGGGAAGTTGATACATGCCATGGGATCTTGGCAGCTAGTAGAGAATAGATGGCGATAGGCAGCATCTGACATGGCACCAGTGACCCCTGCTCCTTGGTATTCATGCTCCTGTACCATTCCCCCCTCTTGTCTATAGGCTGGACCAAGTGACTTGCTTCTAATGAATAGATTATAGCAAAGGTGATGTGATGGTACTTCTGTAATAGGTTACAAATAATTTGTCTTGTTGGTATTCTCTATTTCTTCTCAGCTTGCAGCTTTGATGAAGCAAGCTGCCCTTTTGGACAGGCCCCTTGTGGCAGCAAACTACAGATGGTGTCACACCAACAAAAGAAGAGAGGCTCTGAGCCCAACAGCTCAGAAGAACTGAATACTGCCAACAACTATATGAATGAACTTGGAAGCACATCCTTCCCCAGTTGAGCCTTCAGATGATTATACCCTCAGCTGACTCCCTGTTGTCAGCCTTGTGCGAAACTCTGAAGCAAAGGACTCAGGCTACAGATTCCTGACCTACAGAGAGAGAGAGAATGAATACTGTAGTTTTAAGCCACTAAGTTTGGGTAATTTGTTATATTAGTTCCTAGATAACTAATATAGATGGCTTCTGCAATAGCAAACAACAGTGATATAATGCTACATAGGATTCCAGGAGCTGTGAGTGAAGATTTTCCCACATTTGTTGCCCTTATATACTCCATTGTGAATTCTCTGGTGATTAAAAAAAAAAAGGTATATATGGCTAAAGACGTTCCCATTTTCACTGCATTTGTAATGCTTTTTCCCACAGGAACTTCTGTTGCTTTCTCACATGGGAGAGAGAACTAAAGAGCTTCCTACATTCCTTACACACAGAAGATGTTCCTGTGTGAATTTTTTTGTTATTGCTAAGGGTCGATTTCTTCCTGAGGGCCTTGCTTCATACCAAGTGTTTAAAGAATCTCTCTTCAGTTTGGGCTCTTAGGTGGTTGAAGAAGGCAAAAGTCTTCAGGAGAGCATTCCCATAGCCACTGTTCTTGAAGGGCTTCATTTGGGTACAGCCTGCTTTGAGGTGCCTGAAATTGGAGATGGTAGTTCCGTCTTCCCACTCAGATCTTGCCCCATACCTGTGCTATGAGTGCTCTGATGATGGAGACGGGAAGGTCTGTGCACCTGTTATTCTGTTTTGCGCTTTTTACTGCTCTAAGTACTGCAATGCTGGAAGAGCATTATTACACTCCAAGGCCTTTGCAAACATCTAGCCGTACATAAAGTCCTCTCACTTCTGAACTCTGCTGTGCATAAACAGAAAAGTGCTCTTTACAAATGAGATTCTGCACCCCATCACATCTGAAAAGGTTGTCTCCACTGCTAATGGTTCTGTTGGTGGTAAAGATCTGACCCACTCTCATGAGGAGGGTTTCTGCCTGGGGTATAATGCCTAAAGTTCACCCATGAGAATCCATAGGATCTTTGGGATGCCCAGGGCGCCATGGTCAAGGCGAGGAACAACTAGCGATGGGCTACTGGTCCTGCCATGTACCCAACTAGTGAGGCTGCTAGGTGACATTCACTTGGCCAGGGACAGCAGAGAGGTGCCTGGGACAGAAGTGGCAGTAGCTTTTAACACCATATTCAATGATGTGAGCTCATGCCCCTATTTTCTTCTTTTTAAAAGATGAGGTTCTTGGGTGGCACCTGTGGCTCAAAGGAGTAGGGCGGTGGCCCCATATGCTGGAGGTGGCAGGTTCAAGGCCAGCCCTGGCCAAAAACTGCAAAAATTAAAAAAGTAAAAGATGAGTGTCTTGCTGGCTCGGCGCTTGTGGCTCAACAGGCTAAGGTGCCAGCCATGTACACCTGAGCTGGCGGGTTCGAATCCAGCCCGAGCCGCCAACAACAATGATGGCTGCAACCAAAAAATGGCTGGGCGTTGTGGTGGGCGCCTGTAGTCCCAGCTACTTGGGAGGCAGAGACAAGAGACTCGCTTGAGCCCAGGAATTGGAGGTTGCTGTGAGCTGTGATGCCACAGCACT
>CAUYON010103449.1:0-5000 GCA_963573935.1 Arctocebus calabarensis
TGTAGTCCCAGCTACTTGGGAGGCAGAGGCAAGAGACTCGCTTGAGCCCAGGAATTGGAGGTTGCTATGAGCTGTGATGCCATGGCACTATCCAGGGTGACAGCTTGAGGCTGTGTCTCAAAAAAAAAAAAAAAAAAAAAAAAAAGATGTACTTTTTACATTTTGAACAATGTGACTCTATATTAAAATGTGAAATGAAAATTTACCTTAAGAGGGATCTAAATGGTAATAATAGAGATTAAGGCCCATTTTGAAATATTCTGCAGTTTATTTTCCCAAATAGTGAAGGTCTCAGGAATTTTTAATCTTTGTTTTATTATGTTTTTCTGAAAGATAGCAACCAAACAGTGCATTCTAGGTTGGTGCTGCTCTGTAGAAATGGTTGATGGAAACATTCTAATAGCACAGAGCCAATATGTATTTGGTACTATGAGGAAAAACAACCTGTACCATCCTTTCTTTCTTCCTTTCTTTTCCCTTTACTTCCTAAGCCCACTTTGGACAGTGGGTTCTTGCTCTCACAATTTTAAAGAAATCTTTGCAATTGTTACACTAAACAAACAATTGCTATACTAAACAAACTGTTTCCCATTTGTAGTGATTCAGCTTGTAGCTCTTTGGTATCAGCAGGAACTCTAGGTATATTTTCATAGGCAAGAAGATTTGGACCATAAATTGGAAATGATAGGAATATGAAAAATCTCCTGCCAAATCACATTCTTAGGGTGTAACCACGTTTATCTACATAAATACAATTATTTGTTGATTGCTTGTGTTGCAATTTGCTGTTCTTTGTTCTTTACAAGATTTAATTGGTTTTTGCTAGTGTCGAGGGACAAACATAAGACATAGATAACACTAAGCTCTCTGTACTGAAGTACGAAACATTTGGAGAGAACAAAGGCCAAGAATGGTGGCTGGTACTACCTAGGCTGGAAATGTATGGCACTAATCTAGGAAGGTTTTATAAAATGAGAAGAATGAGTTAGAATTTTGAAGGCAAAAAGGAAATTAATTTTTTGGGGGGGAGGTGTTAGAGTTTCAAGGGGAGTGATAAGTTTTTGCCAAGATAGAGAAAAAGTGAAGGCAGTAAGATGAGGATTTTGATGGAACTTAACCTGCACCAAAGAGAATATGGGCTTTGGAGTCACATACACCTGAATTTTGGTCCCAGTTGCATTATTTTCTACATAGATTGCCTTGAGGAAGTAACTTAATAATGTTTCTGTGCCTTACTTTTGAAATTTCAAAAATGGAGGTAATTATAGTGTTTACCTCATAAAGTAGCTTTGAGGATGATATGAAATGATGCAGGCAAGCATGTGACCAAATCAGGTGCCTTACAGACAAAAAATGCTTAATAGATAAGTACTGCTGTTAATGATAACTTCGAGGTGAGAACCAGTTGAATCTCCTTCATTGTTGTGAGTTTGAGGAATCAAGAGGTAATCGACAATAAATAAAGCCCTCAAATACTGCTTCAGTAAGATTGAGCATGTTAGTGAGAGAATGCAGTAGATGTTCTTCAGATGTAATAGGTGTTCAACAAATGCTAATTTTATTGATACAATTCTTTATCTGCCCCGTTAAAGGCTAAAATGAGAAACAAGATTCTAGGAAGTGGAGCATAAGGGGAAGGTTTGAGATTAAAGGCAGGCACTGGTTACCGAGAAGTTAGGTTATAAACTTCATCTGTGCTGGACAAACTGATGTAACTTCTCCATGATAAAAGTTAGCAAGATTTAATGTTGATAGAATAGAGAAAAGCCAAAGATTTATGGGAGGTTAAAAACTTGGAAACCAGACAACATAGCTCCACTGTCTCTGACAGGAGAGTTAAGGAAGATGCTTTGGATGTATTTAGTTTTGGGTGACTGTGTAACATCCAAGTATGTACATTGTATGGACAACAGGAAATGACAGACTGAGGAAAAGACAAGAAAAAGGTGTATTGCTAAGGTATGATTCTTAAACATTCCAGTGTTATTTCTTCGGTGACTTTCCTGTTTATGGAATTGAGATAATGAAACTCTTGACTTCTGATATATTTACACTACATTTTGAAGAATTTTGCTGGCTTAAGATTCTTTGCATTAAACAGAACTTTAACAAAGCAATAGGGCTTCATGTTATCTGTCAATCTTGCCATGCTCATTTCTGGGCTTCAGGGAGCATTTTGGATGTGGGCCATTCAGATGCCTCTTAGTAAATGTGGGTATCAGCAGAGGGATTGTTTTTATGCTTTTTCTGTTCATAGACCTGTTCTTTGGCTTTTTATCTTAAGTAGTAAAGGAAATAGTGAAGATAAATAATTGTGACTTGCCTATTATTGTGCTGATATTCTTCTAGAAGATTATTCTGTGGTTGGAAACAATTTTGGGACAAGAGAGGAATTTTTTAGGATGGAGGTTTTTTTGTTTGTTTGGTGTTTTTTTTTTTTTTTTTATGCGTGATAGTGTTGTTTTAAAGCACCAGAAATGTGGCCATTGTGTTTTAGATGCCACTTACAATGAATTTATTTAATAGTGTTCTTCTGGTCAAATGCAAATAATCATATCCTTGATGTGTTGGCTTTTTAGCATTTATTTCTTACAGGCATTGTGTTACAATAGGTAATATCTTTTTTCTGGCTTTTTCTGATTGGCTTTTATATTATTATTAATACACACTTGTAGGGTTTATTAGTGACTCCTACCACACATTCTGTTCCTTAGCAATAGCTAACCCTTTGAGTGAATTTCTCCCTTTCCTTTAAGGGTAGAGTGAAGGGCAAAAACGGAAAATATTTAAATTACAGGATTATTTCTTTGTTCTTTCTCTTTCTTTTAAACCTCATTCTAATTAATTGCCCTGACAAGGGCATTATGAAGAGAGTTCAAGGTAAGGATTTGAACCCAGGATGTACCTCCTTTGTGAGCTTACTTGCTTGTTTGATTTTAAGTTGTTCAGCTGGTTTCCGTTATGCTGTTATCTCCATAGAATCTGAGTCTTTTGATTTGTGTCAACTAAATTAGACCAGTTACTATGCAGAATCCAACTATATTATTGTTGATAAATTCTTAAATTATTATGTCCTAACATTTATTAGGGCTTACCATAATAGGCTCTTCACATGCATTTATTATGGGTTGTTTGATTACTCCTATTTTCACATGAAAAAACTAAGGTCCAGAGGGGTTTAATATATTGCTCAAGGTCACCTAGTTATTTATTTATTTATTTATTTTGAGACAGAGTCTCAAGCTGTTACCCTGGATAGAGTGCCATGGCATCACAGTTCACAGCAACCTCCAATTCCTGGGCTCAAGCGAGTCTCTTGCCTCTGCCTCCCAAGTAGCTGGGACTATAGGCGCCCGCCACAACGCCCGGCCATTTGTTGGTTGCAGCCGTCATTGTTGTTTGGCGGGTCCTGGGGCTGGATTCGAACCCGCCAGCTCAGGTGTACATGGCTGGCGCCTTAGCCTGTTGAGCCACAGGTGCCGAGCCAGGTCACCTAGTTATTAAGGAATATACTTGTTATCAAGTTTTGTCTAAATCGTAAACCCATAGCCATAAATGCTAAACTATTGTAATAGTTATATGAATATAGATAAATTAAATTCTCATTGTTGTTAAATTCTCATTGTTGAAAATTCAAAATATTTTGTGGCGGTGTTTTAAAAATCAGACTTGGCTAATGCTTGGTTCTTTGGGGGTAGGAGAAATGTTGGTGTTTTTTCTGTGTTAATCTAGCACCCTGTAGGCACTGTGTTTTTTGCCTTGGACTTGTGATATTGGTAGGCACCAGAGAAATACACAACTGGATTTTTATGTATGTAACTGTTGGAACAGGATGTTTATAACCACTCTACTTTTCTTCCTCTTTGCTATTTTATCCCTGGAGTGTTGTCTTACCTCGGTTTGTTCAGTGACAGAGAAGACAGGAAAGGAGTGAAGTCTCCGGAGTATAGCTCTACTGTTGTATGACTTGTTTTGGTCTTGAGCTTACAATGCCTTTAGTACATGCACACCTAGCTTTTGTTCAGAATGCTGTTGAGTGGGCAGTGCTTACTGTACTGTAGGCAGAATTGATTGTCTTAGTTAAAGAATCAAGGGAGATTAAGTTGATCTCTTAACTGTTCTGGATGTTGGAGTTAATTTCAGAAGCATGATGCAGTTAAACTGCAGTACTGGTTTAGTGTGGAACACTTTTGTTAAGAACACTGGAAGTAGTTCGACCTCAGTGCTTTTGCTTTTTAGTGAAGCTTTTGTTGTACTGTTAACAAAAATCTAAAAATTTGAGTAAAAGACTGTACTGTATCTGAAATTTGATATGATTTTATGAGACATAATTCAGAAAGCATATATTTTCTTTTCTTTTCTTTTTTCTGTAGAGACAGAGTCTCACTTTATCGTCCTTGGTGGAGTGCCGTGGCGTCACACAGCTCACAGCAACCTCCAATTCTTAGGCTTAGGTGATTCTCTTGCCTCAGCCTCCCAAGTGGCTGGGACTATAGGTGCCCGCCACAATTCTGTTTTGCAGTTCAGCTGGGGCTGGGTTTGAACCCTCCACCTTCGATATATGGGGCCAGTATCCTACTCAATGAGCCACAGGCGCCGCCCGCATGAATTTTCTTACATTGTATCTCAGTCTCTAATTTTGAAGACTTTCATTTATATCTTTGTATTTTGATGAAATACTAATTTTTTTCTGCCTTGAGATGATGAAGTAACTTGACCTCCTTAAGATGGAGGTTAGAAATACAAGCTGTTTCTTAAAGCAGAAAGTTGCTTCAGCTAGTTTTCCTTGTGCTGGCTCTTCTCTTTCAGGTCATGTTATAGAAGCTAAACATCAGTTCAGTTGACAACTTTACTCAATTCTAGGCAACAGTGGCGATGCTCTGGCCTGCAGAGACAGTGAATCTATTCTGGCTCTGACACCCAATTTTATTGTAAAACACACTCACGTTGACATCATATCAGTTTTCTGAACTATTACATGCATAAAAGAATTCACCCCT
>CAUYON010103449.1:10000-13092 GCA_963573935.1 Arctocebus calabarensis
ACCTAATGATATGGAAAATGGTCAATATATTAAATTTATAAAGCAGCAGTAAAATAGTAAAATAGTGGTATACCATGCTCATAAATCTTTCCTAGGTATTTTCATATGGGGAAAAAAATCCTGAAAGAATAAAGACCAAATATTTATATATATGTATAACAGTTAGCTTTCAGTAGTAGAATTAGGATGTTTTAATGCTTTCTTGTTTATACTTTATATATGTGTCAACTTTTCTATAAAGATCATGTATTTGTTTTATAGTAATTTATTTTTCTTACCATTTGTTCAAATGAATAAAATATGGTCTAGGGACTGGATCTTCCCTATTAGGCTATCTTGTTCTATCTTTCAACCCATAAATTTAACCTGTACAATGGTTGTAATTGCAGAGGCACAAATAGATCACTGCAATCTAAATTAAGTGCTATCTCCCCCAATAGCTTTTTGTGATAGGTATGTTCCTTATTATCTTTGTACACTCAAATGCCTTACACTGGGCCTGGCACAGAGCTGCATTAATAAATATGGTGAACTGACCAGGTCCTAGTGTAGCCTAAAGTCATTGTTAGGCCCAACGTGCTGATGTTTACGTCCAGGTCATGGTGCTTCTTTATCCTATATAACTTAACCGCATGTGAAATATTTCTACCTCTGCTTTAGAGAGCAGATCTCTGAGATCTAGTTCAGAGAATGAATCTCTAATTTGGAGTCTGTGGATTTCATCAAGGCCAGAACATTTCTAATATCCCTCACTATCTCATGTATAATGAGCAGTCCTCTGGATTATCACATCATTCATCTGAAATACCGTTATAGTAAAGTCTCTCTCGTTTATAGCAGTCTTCCACAGTTTTTTGTTTTTAAATATTGTTCTAATATATTTAAAATTTTATCTCTTCTGGGATAAAAATGTTTATGGTTCATTTTGACACTTGATCAAATCTAGTTTTATGCATGTCATTATTTTGCCTACTCAGGAGGACAACATTTGTGTCTTATGCGGTTTTCGGTATCTAGCACTGTGCTAGTATGATGGTAGATGCTCAACAAATAGTTGTTGAATTAATTACAATGATGTTGGATTATTGTTATAAAGGTAACAGTATTACGGTCAGCAGTATTTAGAGTTGAAGAGGTGAAAGAAAAATAGTCTTTAACTACATTGTCCTCATTGAGTTACTAACAAGATAAAATTTAGTGTGGGATCAGAAATTAAGAGTTCATTGAAATCCTAATTCATTTAAAAATGTTTACTGAGTGCTTGATACTTGCTACATGTTGTTCCATATCTTAGAGATAACGCTTGAATAAAATAGGAACAAATACCTGCCCTTATAGAACATAGATTCTTGTGGATCTAATCATATATGTACATAGCTTGCTACCATATATGTTCTGTGATAAGGTATAAGGGTTTCAAGGAGTCAATCAGCAACATCCTACATAAGGTTCATTTGGAGTCGAGTACCCATTAGCTTTTACATGGTTTTTAAGTTAGGTTGCACAGTAGCTTGGTAGTAAGAAGAAAGAAAAGAAACATTTATTGAACGCCTACACTGTGTCAAGTACTCTATTAAGGATTTTAACATATTTTATCTCATTTACCTCTCAAAGTATCTCTAGGAGGTAGGTAGAATTTCTATTTCATCAATGAAAAGATGGAAGGTCAGAGTTCATGTAGCTAATGAGTGAGTAGTAGAACCTTATTTAAAAACGCAGTTCTTCTAATCCCAGAGGGTTTCTTCTATGAGCATTGGGGTAAGGAATGTCCCATTGATCTTAGTGGTTGAATTTTTCAAAATGATTCATTTGCAAATATGGCAGATATGATACAATTTACTCATGTGTGCTTTATTCATTGTATTATACTTTATACAGCAACAAGTCCATAAGGAATGAAAGGATAACATGATAGAGTTGTCTGGCAGAAGAAGGTCATGTTAATGTTCCAAAGTGACTTGAAGTGCTATGTACACTAACATGCACAGTTTAAAATGGCACACATAAAGAACCAATGGTAGATGTTATTCTAGTTCATTATGACCATGTTTTATGGATTCTAAGATATTCTGCTCTACCCATTTTACCATTTATGAATTCAGAATGGCTCTTATGATTAATGTCATATGATAGTTTAATTGGCAGAGTTTTTCATCTTTATAGTAGTACATAAAATATTTGGGTAATATCCTAAATATTGATACACATCGTTTTTCCGAAAGGCTGCATTAAATCTATTTGAATCTTCAGGTTATTTTTTTTTTATTTATTTATTTTTTTGTAGAGACAGAGTCTCACTTTATTGCCCCCAGCAAAGTGCTGTGGCGTCCACACAGCTCACAGCAACCTCCAGCTCTTGGGCTTAGGTGATTCTCTTGCCTCAGCCTCCTGAGTAGCTGGGACTACAGGCACCCACCATAACACCCAGCTATTTTTCTGTTTTGCAGTTTAAACAAGGCCGGGTTTGAACCCGCTACCTTCAGTATATGGGCCGGCACCCTACTCGATAAGCCACAGGTTTTTAGTGGTTTGGTTGCATTAGATAAAAAGCTTATACTTAAAATTGCCTTTGCAACTTTTTTTTTCAAATTTATTCCTAAATACTTCTTCTTCTTCTTCTTCTTCTTTTTTTTTTTTTTTGGTTTTTGGCCGGGGCTGGGTTTGAACCTGCCACCTCTGGCATATGGGGCCAGTGCCTTACTCCTTTGAGGCACAGGCACTGCCCCCGCCTTTGCAACTTTTTATTTTTATTTTTTTACTTTTTTTTTTTTTTTTTTTGTAGAGACAGAGTCTCACTTTATCGCCCTTGGTAGAGTGCCGTGGCGTCACACAGCTCACAGCAACCTCCAATTCCTGGGCTTAGGCGATTCTTTTGCCTCAGCCTCCCAAGTAGCTGGGACTACAGGCTCCTGCCACAATGCCCAGCTATTTTTCTGTTTTGCAGTTTGGCTGAGGCTGAGCTTGAACCCACTACCTTCGGTATAGGGGGCCTGCGCCCTACAGGTGCCGCCCCTTTGCAACTTTTTAATTGTTACTTACTTTGCAGTGTAACTATGTCTGAGTGTTTTTGGAATATCTATTAATATTCTAGC